>CAUYRT010046299.1:0-18482 GCA_963574885.1 Lepilemur ruficaudatus | reverse complement strand
GCCTCAGCTTCCCAAGTGGCTGGGACTACAGGCATGCACCACCATGCCCAGCTAATTTTTTCTATATATTTTTAGTTGGCCAATTAATTTCTTTTCTATTTTTAGTAGAGACGGGGTCTCGCTCTTGCTCAGGCTGGTTTCGAACTCCTGACCTTGAGCAATCCGCCCGCCTTGGCCTCCCAGAGTGCTAGGATTACAGGCGTGAGCCACCGCACCCGGCCTGTGATGGTTAAGTTTATATGTCAACTTGACTGGGCTAAGGGACGCCCATATAGCTGGTAGAAACGTTATTTCTGAGTATGTCTGTGAGGGTGTTTCAGGACGACATTAGCATTTGAATTGGTAGACTGAGTAAAGATCTCTCTCACCAATGTGAGTGGCCATCATCCATTCCATTGAAGGCCTGAATAGAATAAAAAACACAGAGTAAGGGTGAATTCACTCTCTCTTCTGGAGCCAGAGTAGGTTTTTTTTGTTGTGTTTTGTTTGGAAAAAAAACAATTTTCTTTCTTTCTTTATTTTTTTTTTTTACTTTTTTTTTATCTCAGCGTATTATGGGGTACAAATGTTTAGGTTACATATGTTGCCTAGGATATTTTTATTCTCTTGCCCTTGGACCCTGGCCTTCATTAGTTCTCAGGCCTTCAAACTCAGATTGGGACTTACACCATGGGTTCTCTTGGTCCTCAGGTCTTTGGATTTGTACTGGAACTGTGCCACCAAATTTCATGGACCTTCAGTTTACAGAAAGCAGATTATGGAGCTTCTCAGCATTCATAATCCCATGAAGCAATACTTCATAATAACTCTTTTTCTATATATCTACATATATCCTACAGGTTTCTATTGTCAAGAGCAATAGTTCTTTTTTCTGACCCAGAAGTTTTATGTCTTTGGTAAACATTCATGAAACTGTGGCATACTAATTTGTTAATTTGTAAGCAAGGTAAAATCTCAAACTGTATACAGTTTTTGAGAAGGCATAGCTAAAAAGTTACTTTGTGACTCATAAGCACACTTTAGGAAAAGGGTGCCTTTCAACTAAACAAATATTTATTTAAAACCTAGTACATACAAGGCACACCGACTCAAGTCTCAAGTTCCAAATTCTATTTATATCAATATGAGGGTTGAGCAGGAATGCAGACATTAGCTTATTTCAGCAGAAATCATAGTTTTTGAGACTTTAGAAGAGTTAAGTAATAACAACTTACCACTGAAATGTGGTTGCAGTACAGTGAGTGCAAAGCAGTGCAATTCTAGTGTATGTCTTGCCAAAATTATAAATTCTGACATGTCATGCATCTTCAAATGTAAAACCTATGAAAGCCTAAGTCCAAGGTCCCAATGATAGACTTGAACCCTGCCCTCAGGATTTGGAGGGAGGAAGTGGCACTACCCACTGCTCAAATGTCATATCCCTCATCAAGTGCTAATCCTACTATTATTACATCCAATTATTACTGAGCTTACCTAAGAACATGTACTTTTTTAAAAATAGAAATGTCTTTAAATTCAAGGTTCACTATAGTTAGAGGGACCATATAATTTATCACCCAACCAAGGACACTCTTCGGGAGTATAAGGGAGTGCTATTAATAATCATACTGAGGCAACAGACATAAACCAGGACTGACTGAGGCATACTGAGACATGTAATCAGGCTGGATACACCACCTACATTCCAAGGATTTCAAAGAACCATTCCCTTAGCAAAGCCATTCAGAGAGTCTGGAAGAAAATGTTTTTGTACGCAGCTCTAGACAGATGCTAAGCTTCTCTCACTTTCAGGTTGGTTATAGACTTATAATTAGAGCAAAGCTAACCAAAATCTAACATATGCAGACAAGGGAGTTTTACAAACAATTTTTAAAGAATTTTTCTAGGACTGTCTCGGTGCACATTTACTTCTCACAGAGAGATATTTTTATTTTGAAATGATTTGCAAGATTTCATTCAGTGTCATCCCTGCAGGGGACACAAACTGCAACTAGCATCAAGAGGAGTTGTATTGCTAACTCCCTGAATGCCACACTGTTAATTAATCTCAGTGAATAATAGGATTTCTAATGTAAGTTATGCTGATGTCATCCATTGCCTAAAGGTGTTTCTAAGGATCTATGTGAAATGTCAGAAGATATGCTCTAGTCACCGTGTGATAGAGAATTTGGACAAATAAGCAGGGAAATCTGCTTGATCTGAAGTCAGTGGTAGCTAGGTCAACAGAAGCCTCTTAAAGAACTTAAAAGAATTTTATTTTCCCAGGAAGTTGTTTTCACTTCCTAAGGAGCAACTGTAATGAAATCAGGACAGACATGAAATTTCACTAGGAAATGACTATAAGGAACAATGAGTGACGCAAAAACAACTCAGGCCATTTCTCTTCAAGGCACACTTCCAGAGAGGTTTGATTTCCTGTATTTTAAGCATTGTGGATAGTTGCTGAAGAGCTCAGGTTGGCATTTTCATTGCCATTTGAGCATTCTGAAGAAAAGGATTTGTACTGTGCATAATCAAGATTTAACAACCCAAACATTGTTACCATTGCCTCTCATTTTTTCCCCCACATTTTACATTATTGCTGTATAAGAACTATAAATTGGAAAAAAATGCAACAGTAGACAAGATGCTTATATCATCCTTATCCACTTGATTCTGCTAGGAAAAAATTTCAGGTTTTTTTGGCATTCTTCCTTGACTTTAATACTAGATATTGATCGATTTACTCCAAGAAGTACAGACTAGAGATCAGCAGAAAATGTTGATGTCTTTGAGGCTGCACATTTGTGATGAAAACTGTTAATTTCCCTTCAATATCCATTATCCCTTTCTTTTAATATTGCCATTTATCAAAGTTTAGGTTGAGCATATTACTTCCCAGCTAGAGAATATGTTCCCCAGACCCCTTGCAGCTAAATGTAGGTTATGTTCTGTATTCCTCAGCATCCTCTGCAACCAATAGGATGGCCTAAAGTAATGTAAGAGCCACTTAAGCCACTCACCTTACACTTCTTCTTTCGCCCTTTCTTAGGTCTGGAATTCAGGTGTGTTCGTGGTGAACCAGCTTAGAACAGGAAGCCAAAGTTTACACCCTAGATTGTGGAGTAGCGAGTCAAAAGATGTCTGGGTCCATGAGATGTCTTGTGGACCAAATTGACACCCTGTACTGCCTTCCAAGTCAGAATTTGAAGGAGAAAGAAAAATTTCCTATCTTGTTTAAGCCATTTTTACTTTTTTAAATTTCTGTTAAAGTAGCCAACTAGTATACTAATCAATAAAATATTACAAACTAATTCATTTTAGGACAACCCTGCTTATTATTTATTTCAGATCACTTTAAAAAGTTAGCATGTGGCTGATAAATATCCCTGTTAAAACACAAAATCTAGTCCAGGGATTCATCAGAAAAAAATTTTTAAACTTATTTCCTAATTACATTTCACTGCCCATCAGTTAACCTGCTTAAATATTAATGCATTCTGAGAGATAGTTTACTAAATTGAATCCTTGGAGCTCAAATGCAGTTACTTAAAAACAAAATGTGATATTTTCTAGGCAAATACCTTAAACTAAATTTTTAGTTCTCCCAACTATGAACTATAATAAAATTATAAGCCCCCCAGCTTACTGAATGGACCCCCCCTCTTGACCAAGGAGACCCCAAAAATAAAGCTGAGTTACTGGCCATGAGAAGGGAGGTTAGACATGCCTCGTCATGCCCTGCTCCCTTCTTGGAGATATACTTTGTAACTCATTAATAGGCTTAAGGCTAGACAAGACAAAGTTTAAACCACATGTACAAGTCATCTATTACTTAACAGATCACTTGAGTCTGTGTGTATATTCTATATATGTCCCTTGGCTTGTCTCTGATTAGGATTTCCTTAACTTAAAATATTCCAGGCCTTTAGACAAAGCTTCATTTCTTTAACCAACTACAAATAAAAAAAATCTTTAAATCCGTCTATAACCTGTAATGCCCCACTTCAAGATGCCCTGCCTTTCAGGCCAAACCAATGTACACCTTTCATGTATTGATTTATGACTTTACATGTTAATTCCTATCTCCCTGAAATGTATAAAACCAAACTGTAACCCAACCACAGTGAGATGACTTGCTCAAGGCTTCTTGGGCATGGTTCTCCAGGCCATGGTTACACATACTCAGAATAAACATCTTTAAATTATTTTACAGAGTTTTGGTTCTTTTCCACTAACAAAACTTTGCTTTTATCTCTTCATTTTTAATGTCACATAATAAAAAATAAAATTCTGTTATTAACACAATAATATAGCAAACATACCAGGTATTTGTCAACTCTAAACACCCTAATGAAATAGCAGGATGTCTATCTGCTGGGAATTTTACTGCAATCACAACAAGAACTTGCAGTGCATGCCATCACTGCTTCTTCAGTCTTCATCATTCCAGAATGTTCACTACAACATCATCAGTGAAGTACAAACAAGGCTTGCAACTTTGGACGGGTAAGATTCACTTTATAGTTGAGTAGCTTCTCAACTACTTGAGAAGAAACTTCTCAATTTCTTGTGAAAGAAATTTCACAAGAAGCTCTAGAGGATAAAGGTGGTTATCACTGCTCAGAGGGGTGGGGGGTGGGGAGATGTTGGTCAAAGAATACAAACTTGCAGTTATGAGAATAATAAGTTCTAGAGACTTAATATACAGCATAGTGACCATAGTTAATCATATTGCATACTTGAAATTTGCTAAGAGAGCAAATCTTAAGTATTCTCACCCCAAAAAAAAAAAAAAATGTAGTTATGTGAAGTGATGGATACACTAATTGGATGTATCCACTAATGGCTACACTGATAATCATTTCACAATGTATATGTATTTGAAAACATCATATTGTACATCTTGAATATATACAATTTTTATTTGTCAATTGTATCTCAATAAATCTGGAGAGGGGAGTAAAACAACAAAGAAAGAATCCTTAGAAGAAAATTTGAATCATTATGTAATGTTGTTATATTTCCTGTGGCTTTTCTTTATTCATTTGTCCTTGCATCCATTGATTGTTTCATTCAGTGTGGAAGCTAAAATAACTCCATCTTGAATGCTAATCTGACATATTGACTTCTGATTAACCACAGTTTCAAGAATGCCTCTAAGATTTTTAGTTTATTGTTCCTTGTATAAGAGCACATACTTACTGTAAATCCTGCCCACAGGTCAAAACAATCCCAAACAAAAAGAACAATGTTGATGGGAATGTAAATTAGTACAACCTCTATGGAAAACAGTACGGAGAGTCCTCAAAGAACAAAAAGTTGACCTACCATTCGTTCCAGCAATCCCACTACAGGGTATCTAACCAAAGGAAAAGAAGTCATTTTATCAAAAAGACACTTGCACTTGAATGTTTATTGCAGCACAACTCACAATTGCAAAGATATGGAATCAACCTAAGTGCCCATCAATTGATGAGTAGATAAAGAAAATGTAGTATGTATATACCATGGAGTGTTAGCCATAAAAAGACATGAAATAATGTCTTTTACAGCAACTTGGACGGAATTGGAGACCATTATCCTAAGTGAAATATCTCAGGAATGGAAAAACAAATACTATGTGTTCTTACTAATGAATGGAAGCTAAACAAAGAATATGTGTAGTCATAAAGCCATGTAATGGACATTGAAAACTAAGAAGTGGGGGAAGTTAGGGGAGTAAGAGATAAAAATTCACCTATCGAGTACAATGTGTACACTACTCTGGTGATGGGTACACTGAATTCCCTGACTTTAGCACTCCACAATTCATCCATGTACCAAAAAACACTTGTACCCCCTAAATCTATTGAAATTAAAAGAGAGAGAGAAAAAAAATCTAAAGGCATCACATTACCTGACTTTATACCACAAGGCTATAGTAACCAAAACAACATGGTACTGGTATAAAGGTAGGCACATAGACCAGCAGAACAGAATAAAGAACTCCAAAATAAAACCACATAGCTATGATCAACTGATTTTTGACAAAGCAAACAAAAACATACACTGGGGAAAGGATGCCCTATTCAATAAATGCTGCTGGGAAAATTAGATAGCAACATGCAGAAGAATGAAACTAGATACCTATCTCTCACCATAAACAAAAATTAATTCAAGAAGGATTAAAGGCTTAAATGTAAGGCCTGAAACCATAAAAATTTTAGAAGAAAACCTAGGAAAACTCTTCTGGACATTGGTCTAGGCAAAGAATTCATGACCAAGACCCCAAAAGCAAATACAGCAACAATAAAAATAAATAATTGGGACTTAATTAAACTAAAAAGTTTCTGCACAACAAAGGAAATAATCAGCAGAGTAAACAGACAACCTACAGAATGGGAGAAAATATTCACAAACTATACATCAAACAAAGGGCTAATATTCAGAATCTACAAAGAACTCAAACAAATCAGCAACAAAAAAATAAATAATCCCATCAAAAAAAAAAAGGTCAAAAAGCAATAGATGTTGGCACATTTGTGGTGAAAAGGGAATGCTGATTTATGTGACTAACTGTACACCTCGGTAAATTCACTGAAAATCATTTAATTGTACACTTAAAATGGAGTGTTGGTTGTACGTAGATATAGTTGGAGCACTATGTATGTACTCTAAGGACTAAAAAAAAAAAAAAAAAAAGAAAAGGGAATGCTTATACACTGTTGGTGGGAATGTAAACTTGTATAACTGCTATGGAAAACAGTACAGAGATTTCTCAAAGAGCACTAAAAGTAGATCTGCAATTCAATCCAGCAATCCTACTGCTGGGGATCTACCCAAATAAAATCATTTAATAAAAAAGATACTTGTATCCAAATGTCCACCACAGCACATATGGAATCAAACTAAGTAGTGTGCATCAACCAAGGAGTGGATAAAGAAAATGAAATGAGTAGTACACACACCATGGAGTACTACTCAGCCATAAGAAGGAATGAAATAATGTCTTTTGCAGCACCTTGGTTGAGACTGGAGACCATTATTCTAAGTAAAGTATCTCAGGAATGAAAAAACAGATATCACAAGTTCTCACTTATAAGTGGGAGCTAAATGAAGGATATATATGGTCATAATGAGCAGTAATCAAAATGTTGGAAACTAAGAAGGGGGAAGGGTGGCTGGGGGTTGAGGATAAAAATCTACCTATCAAGTACCATGTACACTATTCTTGTGATGCATACATTGAAAGCCCTGACTTCAGCATGATACAATTTATCTACATAATTAAAAAACACTTGTATCAACTAAATTTTTTGCAATAAACTTTAAAAGTCCATTAAAGTAAATTTTATTTACAAGTAAGAAAACTTAGAGACTCAAAAATGTGAAAAAAAATTAACCTGTGTCATATAGTTAGTAAATAGTGGAGCCAGGTTTCAAAACCAGGTCTGAGGTCTATAAAAATCTATGATATAAATCAGTATAATGTATTATCTCCTATATAATATGTAAATGCAAGCCTTTCTGTTCAGCATAGTATTGGAAGTCCTAGCCACAAATTTCCAACACTTTCCTAAGATTCCTTCATGAGTTTTATAGTGAAATAATTTAGATATTGGTAGATGAAGGAGCTCAGGAAATTTCACCCCAAAATATGACCCCTTTGTATAAAGAATCTTTTGAATTGCAGGCCCCTTGAGATCACCAAAGCATTGGAGGAGGCTTTCCTTGTATCTGCATAAACAGGACTGACCTGATCAAAAGATCAAAGGAAGTAACTGACATCCCTTCCTCTCCCTGTTATTTCAATGTATTCATATTACTGGAAAGAAGATCAAGAATTCAAGCAGACCTAACCCAAATCATTTAAAACATAATACCTGTCTCTCAGGTTAATTTAAAAGTCAATCTGTTTTCCCAACCGTTCACCCTCACTAGCAACCCCTTATCTACCTATACTCCTCATTTTCCCCCTTCCTCTCTAAAAGGCATGTATACAAACATCTGAACTTCATTGGGATTTGGGTAATCACTGTGTGATTCTTCCCATGTGCATGGTAAATAAACCTTTCTCTTATTAATCTGCCTTAATTGTGAGTTGATCTTTCAGTGAACTTTGTGGGGGGCGAGGAGGAAGGATAAGTTTCCCCTCACCCCTACAAAGGAAAAAGACAATAGATAATCAGTAATTACAATTAAATAATTATAATACAATTGTAAATAAACAAACCAAATTGATTTGTTTATTCCTCTGAGTCAAGATGAAGAATCTTTCAATCTTGTTAGCCACAAAACGGTTTACTTTCTCATCTAGGAAAACTATTTTCACTTGTCACAAGTTCTAAAATACAAACAATACCATATATATAATTGGGTATTATTATTGCTACCAACATTAATAAATTTTGCTTACAATGCATTTTACAAATTGTTTCTATCATAATTACAGCTTAATCTTTTAGTATAAAAGAACTTTTTATGGTCACTACAAATTTTGTTTTATTTTAGAAGTCATTTATGCATTAACTTTGGAATTGTTACATTTTTGTTTGCAGGATTTTTGACAATTTTTAAAGTGGCAGGTGCCCTGAGTATCTTTCAGCAATGAGGATGCAATTGCAACTATAATGTATGCCATGGGAATTTTCAATTAATGAAATAGAAATGATTTCAAGTTAAACTTCTCTAAAATATAGCATGATTTTTTTTTTAGCTGCAGGACCTTATGCATCATAATAACCTTGTGAAATGTTGGGAAGAATAATGGTTTACCAAATTATCTTCAATTATTAGTGGACTGTCCAAATCCTATAATTCCAGTCTCAAGAAATGAGATCATCCAGGTTGGAGTTCCCAGATTATCTATATGCTCAGCCAGCCCCTGTGAGAACAGGATTCAAAGCAGCTTCCCTCAAAATTGCCTTTTCTAAGCAGGAGAGAAAAAAACAAAGGAACCTGATTCAAATCATGTCAATTCAGATTCCCTACAATAAAAATGCTCATTGTGTTTTGAGAGGCCCCTGCTTCAAGCAGATAATTCAGACTTCTCTGTTCCTACTTGTTTTCATCCCTTTAATTTCTTGTTCTTACCTTTTTCCCAACTGACTGGTTCCTCTCCCTTCAGGGGCGGGGTGGCAGCAGAAACACAGCAATGACATCCACAAACAGCCTGATCTCTGAGCTGCACTGTGCCCCCAGCTTCAGAGATCCCGGGACCTGGTAAATCCATTTCCCTGACACTTACCTCTTCTAGAGTTTCTGCATGGTGGCTTTTAGCTTCTCTCCTGGCAGGGGTCATCTCTAAAGAAACAAGACAACCAAGGAGAATTGAAAACAAAGGGAGAAAAGGTCCTTAATGCAAGTGAAGGTTTACATTTTACCAAGTCCCTTTCGTGAGCTTATCAGGGCATTTTTGCCTCAATGAGTAGGAGCCAGATGCTGTTAAAGCCAACAATATCCCAGCTTTCTTCTCCTGTACTCCATAGCCCTCCTGGATCTATTTTCTTTGATTATGTTTTGCCAAAAGCTTTATTTTTCAGTGGGGGTGCAAAGCAGCATTTGCTGGTTTAGGGGCAGAGGGATTTGGGAAAGAGGAAAGGATGCAGACCACTGGAAACAGGTGGAGCCTTTTTTTCATATGACATTTGTTAAGATCACAGCCAAGGGGCTCACACCGGGAACTGTTCAAGAGAGAGTTTCTAGGCCCTGGCAACAAAGTGTGACAGTCAGCAGAAAAGAAGCTAGACTTCCCACCTCCACAGAGCATCCAGGGATTCTCTGCCATGCCAAGGACTAGAAGCACTTTGAGACACCACCCTTGAATAGATATCGGCGTTCTGATAACAGGCACTGCCAGTGAGAAGCCTTCACCAAAGGGCAAACTGGATTGGGAGTGTCTCAGAGTCTCATAGAAATAGCTAGTGGGCATTAGGAAGGAGCTAATTTGAGGCAACTTGTCAATAAGTGTTCTAACTACCATAATTTGGTCATTAAAAGTAAACGTAACCGTATTTCGAGGTCACACACTGGTAAAGTCTGGGATGTCATGTTACATTTACTGCATGTGGGCTTATTTGCCAGTTGGCATCAGCTGACATGTCGAAGTCATTTAGTAATATTGAAAACTGTCTTTTTCTGGCTTCATTCTGGGCTCCATCTTTAAAATCTTCATAATTTGATAAAAATTATTGTTTTCCAAAATGACTAAATCCCAGGGTTTTGTAGTGCAAGTGATGGTAAGGCCAAAACAATAGGCATAACAAGGTCGTTTCTGCAAAAGCTTCTGCAAATGTCAAGCTCAATTTAGGAGGCAAGGGCGGAATTGGGGGGTAAAGCCACATCGTTATCTAGGTATCAGAACAGAAGCCTTCGTGTGTCCAGGGAAGAGTCAGCGTACGACAGCCAAGAGCAGTAAATGGCAGAGGCAAATGAGCAGAGAAAACAGGAATTAAGAAGTCTCAGGCCAGTCTAATCTAACTGCAGGGTACAGCACTTTATAACCAAGGTAACTATTAAGAATACACTTTATCAGGCACCTTTTAGGATGGCTTAAAGCCATTGCCTTTACCCGAGACACTGTGTCTCCTGACCCTGTGACTGAGGGCTGTATATACCCTGGCCCAATTTAATGAGGATGTCGCTTCCTACATTATATAACTTAAAGGCATGTTGAACTTGGTTCCCAAATATCAACCCCATCAAAAAAGGGTTTGTCACCCAGGGACCCTGGGTCCCTGAAATTAGCAGCTACTACTGCTCTCTGCGACAATGAAACTTAACACTTGCTCACTCTAGAGGACAGACCAGATCAATATCTTAAAGTTTTATGGGCATTAGGCTGTGTCTCTGAAGTAAGAGCCAGTGAAATCAGTGGCAAATGCTGTCTGTAAAAGGCATAAGACCATTCTTAAGGCAAAACCAAATCAGTAACAAGATATGCAACCAAATATCAAAGGTAAGAGGAGGAGGGGAGGGGGATCAAGTCCAGGACAGAACAGAAGCTGCCCCTACTGGTTTTGTTGCTTTGCAAAGAGGACATTTCACCCCCAGGGATTTAATTGACATCTGGAAACCAGAGAGGGTTGTGCTGATAGGAGTATGCTACAAAATTTTGCCTAGGGTTGACCCTGGCATTATATTAATACATTTTCTTTAAAAAGGGAGGGGGCAGGGGACTTGGTCCCTAAATGGCACTTATAGCTTTTAAAAGCAATCTAATACATTGTGACACAGAGTCAAAACTAGGTAAACCAAACGCACAAACTTTCCATTTTTTAAATCTGTCCAGATTTGTAGAAGTTAAAAATAAAGTCAAAGAAATTATCTGGGATCTATTGTAAAAGCAAAATTGCACTCCATCAGCTAAATGGTCAGGCAAGACTTTATTCAAGATGAATGCAATAGGGGAGAAAAATTGAACTCAACTCCACTGAAACCGAAGGCAGGATTTTTATTTTTTTATTATTTCTATATATTTAAGGGATACAATTGCAGTTTTGTTACATGGATATATTGTATAGCAGTGAAGCCTGGGCTTTCAGTGTACCCATCACCCGAATATTGTACATTGTACATTGTACCCAATAGGTAATTTTTCATCCCTCAGCCCCCTCCCACTATCTCACTTTTAGAGTCTCCAATGAGGATTTTTAAATTCTGGAGTGAGCTAGTGGAAAAGTCCCGAAGGACATCAGTGGAGATCTGTGTTTGCTAATTGTAGCTTACTGAAGTTGGGCTCTTACCCTTCCACAAAAACAAGAGACAGGGGTTCTAGCTTTCTTGATGGTTACATTTCATAGGGATGGCTCCCCAGTCCTTGGGAAAAATACTCCTGAGTTATAGAAGATTTACATTTCAAAAGAGCAGAGAAAGAATTTACAATTACAATTTTCTAAGTAAATGCTCTAAGGAAAGGGAGGTCTGGGCCTATAGTCAAGAAGAAGCCCGTCTATAGTTCAGCCAAGCTGAGAGGACTGTTAGGGCCATCTTGGTCACTATTTTTAACCTTGGAAAAAACAAGCTGAGAACTATTTGTACCTGGTTCAGTAAAGATCTTCTCTTTTCTCTGGTTCAGTCCCATAATTCTATTTTGCAAGTTAATTGCTTCAGTGAATGATTATTCATAAGGTGAAAGGCAATGACACTAATATCCTCTTTGCAGGTGCTGTTTTCCACTTTAAACTTAAATCTTCCCTAGGGACTTGCTACTTTCCAAACACACACTTGGTGTTTAAACTAACAGTACTCTCCTCCCTAGGTTAATCTTTCAAAAGGAAAAATCTTTTCTGCAAAGGATACTATGTGTAGGAAGCTTTAGACTCAACTGGCATCTCAACTTAAAACTCTTAATAAATATTTCACTTCCTTCATGTGTATGTCAGTCACCTGTCACTCAGTGGTACTAGAGAGCAGGAATGAAAGATTTCTGACAACTGTTCTAACAAAAACATAATGAAATTCTTCTGATGAATCCCATTTTAACAGGTCAGGACATCAGATTGACGGGTCCAGAAATTCATTTCATTACTGGAGCTTTGCAGGGGAAAATGAGGTCTGAGAAAACCAGCTGATAAAAAAGCACAGCAAAGGTCAAACAAATCAGAGAAATGATCAGCCTAATGAGCCACAAAATTATTTATTTGCTTGTAAAAAAGAAATTAGCCATAGTTCATCATACACAACCAATACCTGTCTTACTTGATGGAACACATGATTGCCCAGACACAAAGAAACAGGGTGGGGGTATTCAGGTGTGCAGCCTCTGGGGGGATTACTGGATTTTTAGCAATTTGAAAACACTAGAGATATACTCAGAGCCAAAATAATTAGGAAACCATTTTTGATTGAATCCCATATCTTATCGGATGGGCTTCCAGCTTGTTAAGGTGGTTACTACACAACAGGGAACGGGAACACTGAATCCTAGTTCATTTTGTTGTTAGGCCTCTACTTATAGTTCATGTCCATCCGAATGTGCCTATGGTTACCTTGCTATTTCATCCTTCTGCTTTCAGGACAATCCCTTTCTTTCCATAATATAAACTACTCTGACAACTGACATTAAAAAACTGTTTGTTTCTCTCAGCTAGCTTTAATCTTACAGTATTTTCCTGCATGTTTCCTTCCCCTACAATATGGATTGCCACTGAGGCTATTGTTCTTTTTTTATGCACAGACCATCATCGTTCTAAACACAGGAAATGTAATATTCCATGTCTTATTTTCTACCCTTAAAACAAGAGGATACATGTACCTACTCCTTTGTCCACTGATCAAATACAGTCCAGATGTGAGAGCCAGCTATATAGAGTGCAATGAAGAGAACCCTTTGCCCCCTCCTCCGTGTGGTGCTTAGCCTATATTTCAGTTCGACACCCTCTTGACATCTTTATTTGGCACTGTAAGCCACAGTCTTTTTCTCACATAATTACAAATGACTATAATCTTCCAAAAGAGTACAAAATACATTGTAGATAACCAAAGACATACTAAATATTTACATTATAGAGACAGGGAGACTTTTGATGTACATCTTTGAAATAGAAGCAAACATATTTTTTATGTTTTATTTTAAAATAACAAATAAGAGAGTTTAAAACTTTTACATAGAGTCCCTTGCACCCTTAACCTAATTTCCCCCAATAGTGACGTCTTATAAAACTGTAGTACAATATCCAAACCAGGAGATTGACACTGGTAAAATGTGTTAGCTACACTACTAACTAGACTACAGAATTTATTCTATTTTCACCATTTTTTTCATGCATGTGTTTGTGTGTGGATTTATGTATGTATGTATAATTCTATGCAATTTTATCCCATAGATTCGTGAAACCACTATCACAATCAAGATACAAATCTGCTCCATCACCACAAAGGAACTTCTTTGTGCTATCCATTTGCATTTGCACTACCCACCTACCTCACACCTTCCCTAACTCTATTCCCTGGAAAACACTATCCTGTTCTCCATCTCTATAGTTATATAAATTGAAATCATACAGTATTTAACCTTTTCAGATTGACCCTTTTCACTAAAAATAATACCCTTGAGATTCATCCAGATTGTTGCATATTTTAATAGTTTGTTCCTTTTATGGCTAAGTAGTATGCCATTGTATGGATGAGCTGGAATTCATTTAACCCTTCAACCACTGAAGAACATTTGGGTTGTTTCCAGTTTTTGCTCTTACAGATAAAACTGCCATGAAAATTCATTCACATGTTTTTGTGTAAACATATGTTTTCATTTCCCAAGAGTGCATGTATCCCAGGGAAGAGTGCAGTTGGGTCATACTATAAGTCCATGTTTAGCTTTGTAAGAAACCATCATATTCTTTTCCAGAATGGCTGTACCATTTTACATCCTCATCTGCAATATATGAGAGATCCAGTTTCTCCACATTATCGCCAACATTTGGTATCATCACTGTTTTTTATTTTAGCTGTTCTAATAGATGTATAGTGATATCTCATTATAGCATTTGCCATTACAGATGCACTTCACATTCATAAGCCTATAGTTTTCTCTCTCCTACACAACTTTCTCTCCCTACAGACACACAGTTTTACAAAGATTCTCTATAAAATTGCCTTCCATTTTGCTCTTACCTTTAAATCTAATCTCCAAAATATTGTAAGACCAGCTAGTGGAGTGGAATTGGCTTGCATTTTAGGAATGAGAAAGCAAAGTTAAGTGTCTTAAGACTCTATAAAGCATACACCTTTTGGGTCTGATCATTTTTAATGAAATACTTATAGCATTTCAGGGTAAAAAATAGTAGGGGCCACTTCATTTAGTCAGGCTCATAGCTATGAATTCCATGTCCTATCAAAAAAGTGAGGGTCATTATGGGAGATAATTTGGTACTAAGAAATGGATCTGATTTTATTTGTCCAGATAAAGGGCTAATGAGGATATGAGATCCAGCTGTTGTGGAATCAAAGCAGAAACAAAGATTTGATTCTCATGGCTCCAGAATAACCCAGGAAACCAATCACCTGCTGTGCTATCAAAGGGACCTTTGTGGCTACAGCAACCCCAATAACTGGTGTTTGAGCTCATACTATATGTCTTAAATGAAAAGTCTTCAGTACCACCTACTCATTTGTTTATACTGTCTTAACAATGTATCACTATGGGATTAGTGAAGTTGCAGAACTAGTTTTGATTGTAAAAATAATTTTAAAATACAGAATAACAGGCATACATTTTCCACATTACATATAAATATTTTTATAATGTTACACACACTATTCAAAGTCTCAGACAAATCCATCCAGTGAAAAAATTCTTTATAAACCTGTGCTAAAATTTCTGGAAGTTTTATTATTCAGAAAGAAGGCAAGGAAAAGTGTGAGCTCATTCATAAGTGGTTTTAAATCATAAATGTAATGAATCTTATTACATTGAGCTCCACTCTAGCAGAATTAAAAAGAAAAACTATGCCATGAAGATAAGGTGATAATGGAAATCAGAAACAACCAAAAGAAAGAGTTTTAGATTTAAAAAGGCATAATGGATCAAAATGTTCACACCTAAGAAAAATCTTTAGTCAATGAGTTAATATCTGCTTTTCTAAGAATAGAGTTTAAAGCTTAGCAATATGAATTGCAAATATATGGTTTGCTGTATAAAAAACAACGTGATCTCATTTGAAACTTGATACCCAAAATGAATTTAAAAAACATTAGGAGCAATTTTGTTATTTTTAAAATTATGTGTGAGAGAGAGAGAGAGAGACAGTGTGTGTGTGTGTGTGTGTGTGTTCGTGTCTGAAATCATTACTGATCTCATAACTAATCTGGAGTCTCACTTGACACATCACATCTGGCAATTAGGGAACTGATGAAGTTGTATTACCCTGCATCACTACATCATAAACAAGCAAGGGAAGATTTCAGAAGAACTTCAGGAACATAATGTTAATAGTTAGAGAAAGAGATATGTGGGGCAGGGGTTGCCGGGTCAGAGATAGCTTCAAAGAAGAAACAAGAAAAAAATATGTCTTCAAGTAAGATATGTTCTTTTCTCCAGAGTTATAAGATATGCCAATCTCAAGATGATAAACTCCAAAAGTATTTATTAAAAACAAAAGTATTTATTATATGATGCCATCATAACCAACCAATATCAGCCTTTAGGCTGATACTAGATTTGGTTGGCATTACCATGCTGAATTTGGGATCTTATGAATAACATTTAATAGTCTTAAAGAGACAGAATTAAAAATTAAAGTTCAGCCACATTTAAAACTTAGAGCTCATTTACATAGTAATACAAATTCTAAATAGGCAGTTTTAATACATATTCTAAGACATTTGGTTGCAATTATAAAATGTGATTTGAGGACTGACATTTTTCCCTAAAATATAAACTTAGGGAAACTCACTTATAAGTTTTCTTTCTGGATTTTATAGAGAAAGAAAAGAAAATTTCCTTCAATGGTTTGGCTGAATTCTACTATTCATGTGTCTCTGACAGTGTGACACCATTTGCACCATTTTTCTTCCAGCAGTTGAGTTGTGAAAGTTTGAGGATCAAGAGGAAATCTATATAGACACTCAAGATCCAAATGTTTCACATTGTTCATTGACAGTGAACTTTAGAAATATACATTATCACTAGAACCCAACTTGTGCACAGTGTCTCATATCTCCTGATAACTCTGCCAACAGAGTACTCAGGATATCTATTTCTGGTTTGCTTGGGGGTTTTGAGGAATGTGCAGAGGGATCCAATGTGATCATGTGCTCAAACATATTAAAGTGAAAAGTTGCTTTCTATTTCTACACATTTTGCTACTCTGAAGCGATGGGTTTCTATATTGACCTAAAAGTTTTTTTCAGGGAATTACTACAAACCATAAGTGATACCTTAATCTTTAAAGTCAAAATGTTGCGAAACAGATATTAGAAACTTATGTTAAAAGATAGTGCCGAGGCCGGGCGTGGTGGTTCACGCCTGAAATCCTAGCACTCTGAGAGGCCGAGGCGGGTAGATTGCTCAAGGTCAGGAGTTCGAAACCAGCCTGAGCAAGAGCGAGACCCCGTCTCTACTAAAAATAGAAAGAAATTAATTGGCCAACTAAATATATATAGAAAAAAATTAGCCGGGCATGGTGGTGCATGCCTGTCGTCCCTGCCACTTGGGAGGCTGAGGCAGAAGGATTGCTTGAGCCCAGGAGTTTGAGGTTGCTGTGAGCTAGGCTGATGCCACAGCACTCTAGCCCGGGCAACAGAGTGAGACTCTGTCTCAAAACAAAACAAAACAAAAAAAACATAGTGCCGATAAGGCAAGTAGAATAGATTGCAATTGATATAATTTTTCACTCCACTCAGATAAGAAGTTAAGAATCAAATTAAGAAATCATAAAACTCTTATAATGATGACTTCATTAGAAGAGAAAAATGGCATTGCTATGATATTTAAAGCACTATCATAGAAAACTACTTTATTACAACTATATATACCCCTTTAGGCATTGTTCTTTTAGCTGTCCTAGTCAATTGCTCAGCCAAACTAATAAGTCTGAACTGTTTTCTAATTCCTGTGTAAAGATGAAGGTATTGGAAACTTATAAAGAAGAAATAAATGCACTAGGGAAAATGCACCTGTGCATTGCTATTCTCTGTCTGACTCCCTAACTGCCACCATTAATATTTTTTGTGTTTCTCACAGCTGTCAGAACATGCTGGCTTCTGCTTTATTCTCAGTTCCTAAACACATCTTTTCGAGTTACATGGTTTGCATGCTAATGTTCAACCAAGGCATATTATTCACTATAATTTTGATCTTATCAAAGGCAGGACAAGGATTTTAAATGCTACAACCATTCATACTAATTAGAAGAACTATTCAACAGCCAGTCTTAGATTTCTCAAAGACGAAGGCATAAATAAGAAATGGACCTCACAATTAAAATGATAGCAGTAGCCGAGAAAAATTTCAAATATTCACATTTGTTTATTTTGTGTTTTAAATCCAATTGGGTACTATTTTCAAATAACCCCAAATCAGAGGATATACCATTTATACAAGATATGATCGGGGGTTTCAAGACAAATGCTACTTACAGATCATTGAGCACACTTTCTAATTTCATGAATAAAGAAGCCTGGAAAGCATGTAGAAGTTAGCATTCTTACCCAAAGTCACACTGAGAATAAAAGGCAGAGTCAGGACTTAAAATCATACTCTTCTGTTTCCCAGCCTCACAATATAAGCTGAGACCAAAGAGAAGAAAACTCCAAAGCATTTTAAAAATTAGAGCCCTTAAAGATATTTTTAATTGCCTTGTCCTATCTAGAATCTCTGTCCAAGTCAAAATGATGGAATTTTCTTCATTACAAATTTTTACTTCTGCTTTTTTTTTTTTTTTTTTTTTGAGACAGAGTCTCACTCTGTTGCCCGGGCTAGAGTGAGTGCCGTGGCATCAGCCTAGCTCACAGCAACCTCAAACTCCTAGGCTCAAGCAATCCTTCTGCCTCAGCCTCCCAAGTAGCTGGGACTACAGGCA
>CAUYRT010046298.1:0-53405 GCA_963574885.1 Lepilemur ruficaudatus | reverse complement strand
GCTGCCCAGGCTAGAGTGAGTGCCGTGGCATCAGCCTAGCTCACAGCAACCTCAAACTCCTGGGCTAAAGTGATCCTACTGCCTCAGCCTCCCGAGTAGCTGGGACTACAGGCATGTGCCACCATGCCCGGCTAATTTTTTTTTTTTTTCTATATATTTTTAGTTGGCCAATTAAGTTCTTTCTAGTTTCAGTAGAGACAGGGTCTCACTCTTGCTCAGGCTGGTCTTGAACTCCTGACCTTGAGCGATCCGCCCGCCTCAGCCTCCCAGAGTGCTAGGATTACAGGCGTGAGCCACCGCGCCCGGCTTGCCCATCTTTTGACAGCGTCATCATCCACTGGCATCTTCACCAGAAAGAGACAGGGAATAAGTAAAGTGGGGAAATGGAAATTGACCACCATGTTGCTCATTAGTGTCTTTGGTGTATAGGAAATTGATCTAAGAGGGAAGATAATTTTCATTAGTTCATGCTAATATTGCTGGAGTGCATACTAAAGACCTGAGCTTTTTCAACATGTTCTTACCAGCCTGAGAACTTACTTCCAGACTATCATGGTCCTCAAGTAGAAAGCGCATCTTGCTTAAGCTGATAGAAATCTAGGACATTTTGGTTTTACATTCAGTTATTCAGCCAGTGAATATCATATTACTGTACTTGAGGGTGACACTGTGAACAAGGTTGTTCCATGTGTGCATATTTACATTGGTGACTGAAAAGCCAGCATGAAGCTAGAAAACCCTTCCATTTTATGTTGGGGTTTTTTTTGGGTTTAGGGCTTTAGCCAATGTTTTTCTGAGTTTAGGACTTTAGCCAATATTTATAAAGTGATACCCTATGTTGGCTGAGATGTAGTTCAGGCTTCTACTTTACCTTCAAAATCTCTCCCTCCTCTCTTAACCCACAGTCTTGGTTTTTGGCCAACAGGCTTTACTGTAGGTAATTTAAAATCTCTTCTGGACTCTTTCTTTACTTTCATGCCTCTTCCCCAAAGTCACTTCCCTGATTGCTTTGTTATGATGTCAGTTATCTACCCACCAGCTTTCTTGCTATGAACATACTGCTCTTAAAGTATGTTTCCTTTTTAAACAATTTATTCTGTCTTAAAATACAGTTGGTCTAGTTATTTGCCAGTGGATCATCTACCTTGTGGTCATGAGGGATAGATTTTCTCAAGAAACGTCTTGGCCCTGCCAAGTGGTCCTTTACAGCTTCTCTCTCCATGCATGTTGAGCATGTGAGCCATGGCCCAGCAGAGTAGAGGCATTGGGGCTGAGGGTCACTTGTTACACTCAATTTGAAGAAGGCAGGGCATTTCATTATTACCACTATTTCCAGAACAAGTGTTATTTATAGATTACGACCCCAGAGGAAGAACAAGGACTTTCCCTGGTGTTTTAAGTCATATTTCATCATGGTATAAAAAGCAGAATTGAGTTGAAAAAATAGCAAGATAGAGAAGGTAATTCTCTCAGATTTGGTTTTTAACAACATGAGTGAATTAGCTTTGTTGTTCAAAAATTATATATTCACAGAGTATTATAAAGTTATTAGGTTGGACAGAGGTTCCAAAACCATCTGATGATCCAGTGGGTCTCAGCTTTTTGTCAGTGGTAACTTCCCTTAGGGATATTACATCCTCCCAAATAATAATGATAGTTTGCTCCAGGAGTGATTTCTGTTATGAGAGGAATGTAATTTGAAAAAGTCGTACAGGTGATTTTAATATGCCACCCTAGGTTGGCCATGTTCTATGCCCCAGATTGAAAACTAATCAACAGGTATTTATTGAGTGCCTCCTGTTTATTAGGTACTGTCCTACACAATAGAAATGCAGCGTGATCCATATCTTCTGAAGCTCACCATCTAATGTGTGTACAGACAAAAAAACTATGCAAATAATTACACTTTATATCTAGTGTCATGAAGGGAACAAGCAGGATGTGAAGAGAGCGGGACACCACACAGGAATATGTTTAGATTTAGATTGGGTCCTCAAGGAAGGCTCTCTAGGACGATGTTTCCGTCTAGATCTGAAGGACGAGAAGGACCTACTCATGGCAAGTGGTAGAGAAGGGCATTTCAGACAGGGAGCAGTGTAGGTGATGGCCCTGAGGTGAGAAAGGAGCTTAGCGTGTTTGTAAGTAGGCCAATTTGGCTGGAGCCGAGACAGGGGTCCTGGGGTGGGGCAGGGCTATGGGAGGAAGAAGAAGAGCAATAGGAGTGACAGGACATAAGGAGATAGACCAGAGTCCGATTATGCAGGACCTCGCAGGCGCTTTAGCGGTTGAAATTTTCCTCTCAGTGCACTGGTGAGCCATTAGAGAGTTTTCTGCAGGAGAGTGCCGTGGTGGGCTCTATGTTTTTAAAAGATCCTCTGCCTGTGGGGTGGAGAATGAGTAGGAGAAACACTGAGCTAATCCTGCCCAGTCCTTGCCAAATAGTCATGCAGACTCTTCCTGAGGATCTCTGTGGGAGGAATACACTTTATGGTCCAAGGCAGCCCTCTCCATTTTCCTTTAGCTGTATCTTAGCAAGCCCTTCTTTGTGAGCTGGGATTTGTCTCCCTTTAGCACCCACTCATGATAATTCAGTTTAGTCCTTAGAATGTGGCTGTTCCAGGTGATGGTTCTTCTAGTCATCTTTCCTCCAAACATACAACTTCTCCTAGATTTCCTGACTCTAGATAACCTGCCAGTCCTCTGTCACTGCTCCTAGGCCTTCCTCAGCCCCACATCCTTGCAGTTGTGGGTTATACCTTATAAGTAGCTCTGAGCCTGTCTACTTTCCAGCGTTGTTGTTGTGCAGGTGGTTCAGGCTGTCCACATCACTGCCACAGCCTCCAAATTGCTTTCTCCCTCCAGTTTTGCCCCATTTCAGTCCCTCCTCCCTGCTGTAGCTGTAGTAATCTTGCTAATGCACAGTTCTGAGCCATCATTCCCTACTTGAAGACTCTTTATTGCTCTTCACACCATCAGGATAAAGTGCAACCCCCACAGCAGGTGAGCCATGGCCTTTCACGTGTGGGTGCTCTGCCCACTCCAGCTTGCTGGCCTACCACTTTGCCCCTTCCCACCTGAAATTCCAGTTTTGCTGATGAACACATGGTGCCCTGAATGTATCACTTTCCTCTCACTAGTGGGCCTGCACATGTGCTGCTGCCTCTTTCCTGTTTTCCTCCTCTTCTAATCCCCACCTTCACCTTCTATCTGGCTCATCTTGGTTGTCTTTGATGACAAAATTATTTTTTGATGAAAACTGTTCCTAATTACTACTCACTTTCTAGTCTATACCGGGTATTCCTTCTTTGAATTACAATAATCCTCCCATGCTTCCTTTTATTGTAGCAGTGAGCATATTGTATTATAATCACCTCTGTCCCCCAATAGATTCTATACCCTTTGAGGGCAGTGACCGTAGTGTGTTGTCGAAGTCCCAATTCCTAGCATGATGCTCAGCACATAGGTGATAGTCAATCATGAATGAATGAATGAATATACTTACATGCCCATTAAATCTTGTCTGTGGATTAAATTCTCTCTCAACTCATTCATCTTTACTGACATGACATTATTTCTAGTCTCCTTACCCTTGTACTCTTCTTTGGATATCTCAGTGTCCCTCTTCAGGTGTCATACTCAGATTACAACTGTATCACGTTTAAATTTTAAAATGTTTTTAAAAGTGATTTTTGGATAGTTCAGGTCACTGTGACCATACAGATAAATGAAATACTGAGTAAACTGAGTCACAAAGAAATTGCCAGGATACAAAATATTTTTTTTTTACTGGACTAAGGTGGTGGCCAGATATTAGCATAATGAATGAAATCAGTATTTTCCTCTGTTACTCTGAAATCCTGCATTGTGTTTTGCCTTAGGTGAATGAATGTTTATTAAACTGAGCTAATCCACATGGTTTTCCTAGGCCATAATTACTGAATTCAAGTCCCACTGTCAAGGCAGGGCCTTTCCTAAACAATTTGACTTTCTCCTTCTATAAAATTAGGATGATTAAACTTTCCATCTAACTACCTCTGGTGTTAGGGAGATTGATGGAACTGTATTAAGGAATCATGTTTTGTTTCTTGGATGAAAGGTGTTTTGCAAATGCAATGAATCAAAATGTTATTATTTCAAGTTTATAACATAATGGAATATCTGTGAAGAAATGTTGCATGGGCTTTGTTTGGTTATTTGTGTCTTTATAATAATTGAAACTCTCAAATTGGGATTCATTTATAGGAATACTAGGATCTAAATGTTTCCTAGAAAAGAATGTGTATGTGTGTGAGAGAGAGAAAGAATGACTTTGAGCAAGGTATGTACCTTAGTTTTGTCTATAAATTAGGGATAACAATACCTATACCCTAAGAGTGTAGTTACCATGAGGATTAAATTAGGATAAGTAATGACATTTAACATAGTGCCTGGCACATCGTTGTCACTTGATAAATGGTAGCTGCTGTTATTATTTTGTTAACTGGACTGATTTTAGGCAGTTTATCAGCTTTAGTTCCATTCTACAAAATTCTTCACTTCCACTTTAGTGCATGGATTCTTAGACTTGGTAGGACATTATTAAAGTCTAGAACCCTTGAGTGAGGACATATTTTATAAAATCTAGGAAAGTAGGAACCGAGGCTCCATAGTTTGCATTTGACCATAGCAAAAGTTTAAGATGTGTTTAGAAAGAAGAAGAATAACAACTTGAAATGGTAAGTGTGGTCAAACTTAAAATCTGAGATTTTCTCAAATGTAACCTATTATAGGTACCAAATGGAGTGTGTGTGTATGTGTATTTCATATTAGGTCATGAGTTCTTTTGCTTTCTGATGCATTATGGTCTTTATGTCTTACTGCTTTACTACTGCTACTACCACAATATGATAAACAACAGGAGCAACGACCACCATTTGTCAAACATTTAGCACATGCTAAGTCATTGGGTGAAGTTCAAGAGTGAGGAGGGAATGGAATATGTAGAATAGGTAAGATTTTGTCTGTGTTCTCAGGGAGCTCCCAGTCTTGGGGGAGGGTATGGTGGGAAGAAACACATCTACACTGATAACTAGCACAGGGGAGAGAGTTAATCTGGTATATAGGAAGAGGGTTAGAGTGGATAGATAAAGAGTAAACAAGCTTTAAATTTCAAATAGAACATTGCTGGAGAAAGGTGCTGTTTCATATGTCACTCTACTGGCCAGGTAGATATTTGCAGACATAGCTTATTCTAAATCTGGAAGGAGTTCAGAGCTCCCCTTGGCCCAGCCCTCTTTCTTCAAGAAGGACTTTCATTAAGCTCATCCACATAAATGTTAACATAGCCATATCATCCAGGAACATTTTAATATTCCTTAAGTAGCTCTGGAAATTGGCTACCTTTCGGAAAGGAAGGAGAATGTAGCTGAAATTTATTAATTTTATTAATAAAAACATACCCACTATGTACAAGACAATGCTAGATCTTTTGTAATGTTTAATTTTCCTGGTTACCCTATAGTTGTTATTTTTCCATTTTATAGAAAAAGGAAATTGAAGTTGAGAGAGGATAAGTAACTTGTCCCAAATCACACAGCTAGTGAGTACCAGGATTTATTTTTACTACACATTTGCTTCCTAGGAAGCTGAATTATATATAGCTCTTAACTGTAGTAAGGACTTAAACCATGTATTTTATCTTTTGAAGTTCTGTAATCTTTGTTTGCTGTAAATATTCTGAGTGCATTGTTGAATACTTTGTGCTTAGCAGATGAGAATGTCCATGTAAAATTACCACTGAAAGGCCACCCAGAGGCAGCAGAACTAAAAAAGTCGCTGAAGTAGTCCATAAAATATTGTAGCTTCATTTTGACTGTAGACTCTTTTATTGCTTTAGATTACTAATGGGGTTTTAGTCTCTTCATTGATACCTTTAGCATGTGGTCAGTTACTTTAGAAAAAATTTTATACAGGGAGAAGGATGTGAAGAGTACAGTTAGTGCCTACAACCTAAAAGCAAAGGTGTATTTCAGTCTGGAATTTTGAATGGTATTCAAAGGTGTTGATCTTACCACTAAAAATTATGTCTTTCCTTTTCAGCCTGAAGAAATCTTCTGCTGAACTGAAAAAAATATTAGCCAATGGCCAGGTAGGTATTATTACATTTTAATATTTTCACATAGTAGTAATTTATTACTGTCTAGTGTTTGTATTCATAAACTTATTAAACAGTTAAAAAGTATGTGAATTTCTTCTTGTCATAAATGAGTAACATGGCTTAATTTGATTGGCAGAACAATTTGTAGCACGTTTTTCAAACTGTGCTAATGGGTTTCACTCCCAGCAGATTGAAGTACCATGCACACACCCTGCTGCCATCTCAGTTTAAAAAAAGTTAATCAGTTCTGAACAAGTGTGTCAACCCATGGGTTGTTGAAATGGCCCTGCATTCTGAGGTGACGGTTTCTTTCATTATCTTTGGGAAGAAAAGGAAAAACTGTTACTTTATTACCTTAGCTCCTTCTTTTGTCCTGAAACTAACACTGGCTTTTTAGGAGAACAGAGTGACAGCAGACCTTTGGCATTTAAAATTCCTGGCCTTCAGGAGACCTTGGTTTGCCTAGTCGACTGGCCATCGAAAGCTGAATGACCTAACCCCGTCAGTGAGGGACAAACAGGCCTGCAGGCCAGTTATTTCTCACTAATTTTGATTCAAGTAAATGGACACTTCTGAAATAGTATAGTGCTTTTAAACATACACTGGTAAATTAAGCTACCTACGGGGTCCTCGATTCTTCAATAGCAACATAAATGCGTTTTAATGTTTGTTATGGTGGAAGCCCTTTGATAGCCTTGGAGGCAGGCGCCTGTCCATTGCGATCAAGCCTGCCTATTAGGCTCTATTGACTGAGACATCTGTGTCACCGCAAATAAAAGACTCTTATTGATTTTCTTAACTGCTGTTCACTTCCCGTCCATGTTTCGAAGCCTGAAATCTTAATTATCTCAGATGCTTATTCAGTGCCTTCACACGCTGACCTCTCCAAGCCTCATTGGCATTTCATGAATCAAGTACTTGTAGTGGAGCATGTCAAGAAGACAAAGCCAGCTCCTCATGCCTGCCCTTTAATATCACCTGTAACATTGTGGCCTAATAGATGTATGTGCCTTAAAATGGTGATTGTGTCGTAGTGCTTCTGGAAGCCTTGCTTATTTAGCACATAATTCCTTGAATACAGTTAAAAAAAATTAAGTTGATCTGGTTCTGATATTTGATCATCATCCAGTGTGTGAATTCTAGTCCTTAAATACTCTGTATACAGTTAAGGAGAATCTGGTGTTGTGCGTATAATCTCGATAGTGTCTAAATTTTAGATATTATTTATCTAATACTTTTAACTTTAAGCAGCCAAAGATTTGTTTAGATTGAGGTCCATGTCTATATCACCTCAGTATGCTACATGTGTTCAGAACCTGTATAAACAAAATCTGACTAAAAGCAGAAATAGTGAGCCCAGGATATTTATGTGTCTTCAACATGCTTGAATTCTAGTTACTAATTGTAATTTATGTGCAAGTCACTTGTGTTCTTCAGCTGGAAAATATATTTCAAAATTGACATAAATTAAGAAGCTTTAACTACATTTGTTCAGCCCTGGCAATGGAAAATAACCTGTCATAGATTCCTCTTTCAAAAATGAAAAACAAGGTTAGGTGCAGTGGCTCACACCTATAATCCTGGCACTTTAGGAGGCTGAGGCAGGAAGATTGCTTCAGGCCATGAGTTCGAGTCCAGCCTGAGTAACATAGGGAGACTCTGTCTCTACAAAAAATAAAAAAAAAATTTAGCCAGATGTGGTGGTGCATGCCTGTAGTCTCAGCTACTTGGGAGGATGAGGCAGGAAGGATTGCTTGGGCCTAGGAGTTTGAGGTTGCAGTGAGCTATGATGACGCCACTACATTCTAGCCCAGGCAACGGAACAAGACCCTGCCTCAAAAAAAAAGAAAGAAAAAAAGAAAAACAGTTTATTTTCACTGCAAAAAATAAGCATTCTGAAATGTTCCTAATGTTTTGACAACAAACCTAGTACCATAAATGTTTTTAGTGGTCTCTACTGTGGGAGATTGTCGTAGCACTGATTTTTGACACTTAAAGATTGTTTATTGCTTTCCTTTGGGAAAATGATAACCCCACATTAAACAGTATGGCATTTTCTTTCGTTTGAGGATTAGCCTTTTTTATATTTACTTTCGCTTAAAACCCAAAAAACAAAAAACCCACTTTTGGAAGCTTTCAAAATACCTCCCACTAATTCCTCAATTCCTTGGTGCTGTAGGGTAACTAAACAGTGAGTGAGATTCCATTGCGGTGAGGTAATGTACACAGTGTGAGCATCAATACATTTCTGGGCTGCACACTGACACCACTTGATATGGAAGATGTGAGTCACATTTAACGATACTTTAACACTTGAGCATAGTTTTTTATTTCAGTGGTTTATCAAAGCATTAATAATGATTTGCCTTTCCACTAGCCTCCACTTAGATTTAATAAGGAATTCATATTAATCATTAAAAGAAAGGGACATGATTCTTCAAGATAATCAAATATTGACAGGTTAGAAATAGCTTTCTGCCTGGGTTCATTGATATAGGTTATGTGATATAAATATTTATTTCTTTTCTGTCACTCAGAGTAAATGCCACCAATTGATTCAGCATTGATATAGTGTCAACAGTTCATAAGAAACATTTGACTGGCTTGTGTTTTCCGATTAGTCTCTGCTCTATAAAGTGGGATTTACTAAATCTCTCCAATTGTCTGCTCATAGAGTGTGACTGCTTTCTGAAACCATTATTGCTTCGATTTGTGAAGCAAAGGTCTAGTGATAGGACTAGTTTCTGTCAGACCTTTACATATAAAATAAGGATTAATTGAGCATTTTTATTTTAATGATTTATAAGCGATAGGTACTGTTTCTTAGCACAGGCAGACAATAAACAAAAGAATGTTTTCTTTACTGATCTGTAATTGAATTCCATTTCATTTTCCCCATAAATTTCATTAATATATTAAATCAAGCCCTTTTTTTTAAAGTTTAACATTTATTCCTTGGAATGAAGATGTTGTTTTCCTGTTAACGCTTTAGATGGAGTATTTCATTTTTTCCAGCTTAAAAAAAAAATCATAAGGTATTTTTGGCATGTTTTATTGAGAACTATAAATCAGTCTCATTGATGTGTTTTCTGGATTTGTGTTTCCTACTTCAGTTCTAGTGTGGCATCATCTGTTTAACATTGGCCCTTGATTTGAAACTGATTAGAAGTAGCCCAAAGGGTCAATTTATAGAGAATTTAAAAACTACACAGTTACTCTAAGGATATGTGACTTTGACCTTTGCATCTATAAGGTTGTTTTCCCTGTTTTTCTTTTTTAGATTTTGTAGGAGATGGTGACAATATTTTCTTATTCCTGTTAAGTCAAGATGTACTCTAAATGTACTGAGAAGTCACAGATCTAGAACTAATTCTGGTCCAGCTGCATCTTTTCCAATTATTTCGAGAACTTGAAATGCCTTTAGAAAAACGTTTTGTGTTTAGAAAAAAAAAAAGAGTTGGGGGAAATAGGTATCTATTGTAAAATTAGCTTTAAAAACTATATCATCACCAATATATAAAACTCCTAGATTCTTAGAGTTTGTTTTGGATCCCATATGAAGACTGAAACATAAATGAGAGTATGTATGTAAGTCCAAATTACAGGACACCCTCCTCTACGCACATAAACGTAGCCCGATTGCCCATGGGTTGCTGCTGTCTCTGTTTCTTTCATGGGCCCTGCCTTTCTTGCAGCAGGAGCAGAGCCCTGTGCAGTCATTTCTCTAAGGTCATTTGTGGTCTTGGCAGTTGACAGGTAATTGTAACTCTTGTGGCTTTTCCTTCTTCTTCTCTCACAACTGTTATTTTGCCTTTTATTTGCTTTTTTTTTTAGTCAAAACAAGGAAACTGAACTATATTTTAAAATTATTTGGTATCATTGTTGAATGAAAAACTTAACCTCTTTTCAATTTCAAGAGCTATGTGATTTTTGAAACATTTTTCATCATAAAAACAAACATCATAGCTAATGAAATTGCTTTTAACTTGTGAGTGCCCTTCAGTGGCTTGTTTACCTTCCTATGAGCCAGTGGCCACTGATAGAGGAATGCCCCTCCAAACTTCCACGTGAGACAAACTGCTGATTTATAACATTGAGCTGGAGTTTATTGAAAGACTGAATTTTAACCTTGACTAGTTGCTACTGACTGGTTATATAACCTAAATGAATTGAGTTAAATGGCCTTAAAATACTCTAAAATTCTGTGATTTTTATGATACTTGATCCCAAATATTATATTTAAATGCAGTACTCTGAAGGCTTATAAAGCCCATTTTCTTATGTCATGAGCACTGTTCCTATGCTTCATTTTGAAAAGTTGAATTAATATGCTCATTTAAAATAAAAAGGCAAAAATGTTATTAGATGTTTGTGATCCCTTTAATGATTTTTTCATAGTTAAGATTAATTAAATTAAGCCATTTTTATTGGAGATGTGAAATTCTCAAAATGTTTTTTTGTAATCAGTTCATGATTACAGTAGTTTTCTGTTTTAATAGTTTTCCTTTTTAACAGTTTTTACAGGAGGAATATTTGTATACTGTATAAAAGTTAGAAAATTCAAATAAGCAAAAAAGAGGAATCTGATTTTTTTAATATTAAAAATTGTCAATCAGTTCTTAGGCCAAAGGTATGTATAACTTTAAAACATTGTAGAAACAACACTTTAATCATTTTTTATGGATACTGTCTTTTAAAATAATTAATTAATTAATTGGAGATGGAGTCTCCTTATGTCTGGTCTCAAACTCCTGGCCTCAAGCCGTCCTCCCACCTCTGCCTTTCAAATTGCTGGGATTACAGGCATAAGCCACTGCACCCAGCCCTGGATACTGTCTTTTTAAAAGTGACATGGTTCTAGAACTTGCTCTTCAAAACCATCTTTATGTAACTCTTGCGATCTTCCTCATTATCTGAAGGATTCTGTATATCTGTCTTGATTTTTCTCTGTCCTAGAATTTGCTTACATAGTGCTTAGTGCATATGCACATACACTTGCAACAAACAGCACTTTCCCTCTTCCGTTCTCCTCATGCTCCACCCCCTCCTGGGGCTCTCAGCCTATCTCCTAGATCCTTGTTATGTTGAAGTGCTGGGAATGCAGGTTGGAGAGCTACTCCACTTCTCTTTTCACTCTAATGGGTATTAGTGGTAAAACGACTATAATATCAGGACTATAATGGTTGAATGTGCTCAGAGATGTGTCATACCTACCCCATTGCCTATGGTGGAGGGGATATGACCACATACTGTGGCCCCTCTGGAGCCTGGACCCTAGATACTACATAGCTACATCCTGCTTACCCTTAAACCTCAATGCCACTAATTTAGAATTTGTGTGCTTGAATGAATGAAATATCTCTCTCCTAGAAATTTATTCCAAGCCATGATGAGAGTGCCTCTTGGTAGGTAAATTAATGGTACAAATTAGGTTGTTAGAGACATGTTCAGATTACCGAGAGAAATGTTCTAAAGAAATTAGCCTGGTAGCCTGTTTGTACCCACTGTTAGATACTGCTCTTTACATGTCCTTCATTGATCAAAGTAAACCAAGTAGCTCTTCTGCTAGTTTAGCATCTCAAGTCACTTTATGTGCTGCTTTTCTTTATGCTGCTTTAAAACTTATCATTCAGTCCAGGATGAGGTTTTTCTTTTCTTCATACAACATACTTTATACAGGTTAAAATATTTTTTTTCTATATGGGTAGTGAAGAACAGACTTCCCCTCCAATAGGAAAATTGTTGCCAATTTTTTCTGACTTGTCTGTCGTTTCTTCACTGACCCTAAATATAGTAATTAGCTGATTGTAAATTGCTTCAATCTGATTGTACTACAATTAAATTGGGTGCTGAATTGGCCTTTACACATTAATCTGTCAATATTCTTTTAGGAATTGGCAAAACAGCTTGGAAAGGAAGCTGTTTCTGTTACTTGCACTGTACTCCTAATTATCACAGCTCTCTGAAGCTTCAACTTCAGAAATGTATAGAAGAAAAATATTTCCCTTGATAAATGAAGCCTTTCTTTATTCAATTGGTGGAAGTTAAGAGTAGAGCAAAATATTTAAAGCTTTACTATAATGGTCTGAGAGCAAACTATTTTTTTTCCAAGTGATATTGAATTAAAAACTCCATTCATTTTCTGCCCGTGTAAGGCAGTGCAATTCCCTGGAAATTGATTTTTTTTTTTTTCAGGGCTTGCTATGGCTTTTCCCAAGCTTTAGCTGTATGGAAAATAACACCTTTATTAAATCTACGTAGTGAATAAAGTTGGCAGTTAATTTTTAAGCAACAGGATCAGTGTGTAGAAAATTATTGAATGTATCAATTAAAATTTGACTGGTCTTAAAGTCATTTGATAAATAATTATTTAGGGAGTTTTCTGAAAACTCTGAAACATTATTTTGTGGGCACTAATATAATTCACCTACTATTTGTGATACAAATGACAGTATTATTTGTGGTGTAATAGGTTTTATAGAACCTTGGAAAATGTGCCTTGTTTTATATATTATGAAAATAACTTTGTTTTATAAAAATTACATGTCTATGTGTTTTCCCTTTATGCATTATAATATTTGACTATATGTGCATTTTAAGGTGCATTGATTTCACGCTTTTCTGTCAGCATAGTATGATTTCTGCCCAGTTATTGCTATAAACTAGTTTATTGTTTACAGAGAAAAGCTGTATCTCCTGTAGGAAAATTATAAACATTATTCAGTTAGTTTGTTAAATGTTAATTATAGGGTCACCTGAGGAGTTTTCAGGGGCTGATTTACTTGCAGATCATGCATTAGATTACTGGGTGTGTATTTATGTGTGTGTATTGTCTTCCTAAGTTTGACTTTGGTTATGTGCAGTGCCAATTGGCATTGGTTATATGCAGTACTGGAGACTGTTTTCTTATCAGTATCTCTGACCTGACCCTTTTGAGCTATGTTATATCATTCCATTTTGACACCTTTTATCAAACTTTAATGAAATGACCCAGGCAAACAAATTGTCATTAAACTTTCCATCACTTTGTCCCTTGGTATCGTCTTTTATAAATTGGACAGCAAATGTTGTATTGATCTTCTCGTTCTTGCAGCTGAACTTGAAATGACCCAGACTGCATGTTGTTTATGGCCCAGAGTTGCTTTTCCTTGACATTTCCATCCACAGCATGACACCCTTTTTGTTTTTCTTTCTTTCTTGTGGAGATGAATGAACAAGACATACGGTATCGAGACACCCTTGGTCATGGCAATGGAGGCACAGTCTACAAGTGAGTAGTCAATTTTGTTTAAACTTTCTATCCACTTTTGCCAAATACTGAGTATCCAAGTTCTCCATGGCAAAGATTTTTAGGTGACCACCAGCACGTAGATTTTATTTCCACATTTGACTCCAAAATTCTGCAAGGCATCTATTTTCTCAGGATTGCCTGAAAAGTGCATTTATATTGCCTTTTTAATATTTTGAGTCTGCATCTCTCCTGAGTGTGTACTTAATAGTCCACCATTAGCAAGTGTACCTTTAACTGGCCTGAAGTTTAATGCATTTTTTCCTCTGCTCTTTAACACTATTTTTTTTTAACATTTTGCTAGCACCCTATGCTGGTCCCCTGCCTGTTTACAATTATGCCCAGTGGAAGCTAGACCTTATAAATACCATTGCTTTGCCCTGTGTTGACACTGTAAATTATTAAAAAGCCTTCTTCCTGTTGTATTACCTTCTCTGCTCACCCTACTTCCCTGAGAGAATTTCTACACGTTGATGAATATGTTAAGTTATAAAATTCTCCCAAATTCTAGTTGCAGTGATCTTACCCTAAAGGAGTGTTCATTTTCATATTAAAAAATGCTAGCCATAAAAAATAGTTCTCTCGACAGGGAAGTCTTTCTCATGCAGTAGTGCAAAGTTTAAACTACATAATGTAATATCTGGTACTTAATAGTCTGCAATGGTGTATGAAAAATATTCCACTAGGAATTTAAAAAATCTATACTCTGTAAGAAAGCCCTGAGGGAATAATAAAGCTTTCCTCCAGAGAGCTGTTTCCATATATACACTAACCCTGCATCACATTATGATTGTGTTTTTACCTTGGATATTTCAACATTGATATTAATATATATTTTCAGAGTTATAAAATAATTAATTTTCTAATTAGTTACTCATGGTCTTAGAATTTTAAGTTCTGTCTAACCACATGTGTACAGATAAAAATTGCCCTGTTGTCCTGTGACCATGAGGGGTTACATCCTAAAATCCCAGAGCACTCCCCCACCCCCACATCCATGAAGCCTTAGCATAGAATTAGATTTCTAAGGGTTGGGAGCTACTTCAGAGACACCTGATCCAGTCACCTGTCCATGGCTTCAGTCCTCTCTACAGATACAGCCAGGCTGTGAGTCCTTTCTCCTCAATATAGTCTTTTAAGAACTTATGTTCATATATTTGGATTATTTTTTGCTGTGAATGATTGAGTATTGTGAAAGTAATGTCCTTCCACTATGATAATTCAGAGAAATAAATAACATGTTTCTTACATGATCTTTGGGCCTTGCCCTTAAATGTTTGAGGCCTAATGTATCTAATGAGTTTTTTAAGACTACTATTATCTTTACCTGGATCATACTTTCATTCTGTCCCATGCAGCCTCCAGTACGGCATAAATGGCATATCTTCATCTTAGTCTTCTCCTCCTTACTGTTATCTAGCTTCAGTTTTTACTCAGTTCTAAAAGCTCTTGAGTTCGGGTACCTGTAGAAAGGAAGGAAGCAGAAAGAACATGTTTACTTCAATTTGTTTCTCTTGAGTTCCCTGGGAGGAGCAGTTTTCAAAGTCTCAACCTTTTTTCTTAATGCTTTTATGATCATAGCCAAATATAATAAAACAGGAAAGATTTTTTAGCAACTATCTGGATTTCTTTTATTGGCTTCAAATGGAATCCAAAAACATTTCTTTAGACTCCTAACCTACTTATCTGTCTTATTTCATCAAACATTTAGCTTTGTATCTCTTAATTGAAGATCTATTGTGAATTTACTGTCCTGGTTTGTTCTAGAAGGGAAGAAACCATAAGAACACCAGACTCCAGCAGAATTTTTATTGGAAATAATATCCTAGATACTAAAATTGTAATCCTTTGTCTTAAAACATAGATTTATTTTAAAAAGGGGGGAAGGAGTATACAGGAAAATGGAAATAACGTGCCCAACCCCCAAAGAATGATTACAACATGAAATTATGTTAATGCTTTTAAAATTATTTTTTATTGTGATGAAATACATATGGCAAAATTTAACATTTTAGCCATTTTTAAGTGTACAGTTCAGTGGTGTTAAGTACATTAACATTGTTGTGCAGCTATTAATATCAATACCATCCGTCCACAGAGCTCTTTTCATCTAATGTAACTGAAACTCTGTACCCATCAAACAGTAACTCCCCATTCACCCTGTTACTGTTGTTTTTAGCTGAGAAGCATGGGTAGAACTTCTCTTTTCATTAGGGCCACATGTCCAAGAGAACATTGCCCAGCTGCCCTTAGCACAAGTTCTCTAATTTGCTAGAACACTGTGGTGACAAGAGCAACTTATCCTAAGAGTTCATTTTGCTACCGTTATTAATGTTCAGTGTGAGTGTTGTAAGATTTAATATGTTTTACCAGTGGTTGCTTGTGGAGGGTGAATGGCAGTATCATGATAATTTTAGTACTTTATTTATGTAGTAGATCTCTTATAAAAAATTCCATTTATCTTATTGCCTATGTGATTCTTAAGGGGAGAGAACATGAAGATTCCAAATTGCATAACCACTTGTCATTGATCACTGGGCTTTCTTTCTGCCTGGGCTTCAGCTTGTGTTGTTGTTCTTATATCCCTGACTTTTAGTTCAGCACAAAGAAGTGGTAGAATCATCAAGAAATGAGAAACCACTTTACTAAAGTCTCTATAAAACTAAGTATTTGATGTGTTATGATTGAGTTTCTCCTACACTAAGTTTACCTTAATGGTGTTGATGATAAAAATTGTGGGTTTTTTCAAACAAAATGATTATATTATAGGCTATGCTACATAAACTAGATGAAGAAAATATTGGAAAATCCACTCATTGGTAACAAAACTGCCTAATGGGCCTATTTAACTTTTTTTATAAAATGTAATAAAGCTAATAAGTGCAAAACATAAGTTTAATATTTCAGTCTTTTTCACTCCACTTGATGAGATGTTGTAAATTTCAAGGCATATGATATCATGTGCAACTGTAACATGTATTATTTAATAGTTGATACATTTTCATCCTTTAAATCTAGATGTTCTCTACAGTTATACAATATGAAATTCTGTCCCCAGACATTTAAACCAAATGGTAATGTAGATTCTGTCAGCTGTCCCTGCTGAGTTGTTCTCTGTGTTATGATAGTGATCTAGGCAGGTAATTTTAAGTTAGTGTTTTGGATTACTAATTTGGGCTAAATGGATCATAAAGGAAATACCTTAGACTAAAGTATAGCCCAAGCCTGGGAAGAAGAAAAGTTTAGGAAAAGGTAATGAATGCATTTTATTATTGCTCCATTTTCCAAAGTGCTATATGTTGCTTCAAAAAAATAAATTCAGGAAAGACATATGTTCTATTCCCCTTTGAGAGATTCACAATGAATTTCAAAAACTTTAAGAAAGTAAAAAACAGTATATGTTGTGTTTAGTGTGGGAGCTCTGAGTTTCAGTCTTACCTCTGCCACTAGCTAGCTGTGTGACATTGGACAAGTTATATAATGTCTTGTGCCTCAGTTTTCCCATGTGTAAATGGAGATAATAATATTTATCTTACAAGGTTGTTGTGAGATTAAGTGAGATGATACATAAAAGGCTTAACACTGTGACTGATACTTATTAAATGTTAGCTACTGGTAATAGTAGTACTAATAATAGAAAAATTATTTATTTAAACCCTGTACTTCTTACCCTTACTTGGCCATGGGACTCTTTTCGAGGAATGTCTATAAACATCTCGTAGAATTATAGTTGTGTTGAACTAATTTTGAGAAATTCTGCATTTATATTATGATTCATATTATACTTCTATGTTTTCTTCTGTTCTCTAGTTTCATTAATAAGATTTATTATTAAATTTTATATATAATGATTTTTAAAAAGTTTCAAAGTATTTTTTCTTTTATCATATTTTATATTCAAATTGCTATAGGGACAGCTGGTATAATGTTAAGCCCATTTTATCACTGAAAAAACTAAGACTTACAGTCATGTGGCCATTCAGTGGCAAAGCCAGATCTCTGCACCCCGTCTCCTTTCTTGTGCTGTGTCTCAAGGTCAGGCAGAGTCCATTGTATTTCTTTGTGTTTTCTAGTGTACCCAGCACAATCTTAAGGATAGACTAGATCCATGACATACATTGGCTGAAATGAGAATGAGGTGAGTGGAAGCTTTTTCAGTCAGGTTTCAGTAGGGCTTTTTAATTGGATTATTCCCATATCTAGCTAGTTTTAGAGGCTGCATAATTGTTTTAGAAAATTCACCTAGAAGAATAGGAATTTCCAAAGTAAGGACATATATTTGAATCACTAATTTTCTTTGAAATGTTAAAACTTTGAATACTTAGCATCCATTGACCCAACATACTAGTCACTAGTCTATTTTCTTGGATAGTATGTCACATTGAGTTGAAAGTTATTAACAGGCCAGTTACTTTGGAAACATTTTTTGATTCCAAAACTGGTCACTCAGACTCTTCTTCCTTGACACATCGATGGAGTCACTTAAACTTTGGGTCCAAAAATGAAGTAATATTTAACTCTTAGGATTAAATCTTGCTAAGTCAGCCAACAATCATTAAAGGATCATCTTTTGTATTTTTTCCTTAATGCAAATTATTCAAGCTAAAACTCAAATTGTCAGCTTTTTGGCCATATAGTCTAACCTCTAGGTGTTTGAAACAGTGAATTTTCTACCTCCAGTTCCTTCCTACAGGATAGTTAAGAATCTACTCTGGACTTTAGGTAGCATTTTCTTAGTGATATAACAGGCAGGACATACGCTGCCTTCATGGTGTTTTGAAGATTAGATATATACCATTATTTAAGAACTAATTTGAATATATAGAGACAATAAGAAGAGGGAGGGGCATAGTAATTCTTAAAAGTGTTGGTCTCTCCTTTTTTTCTGTTGTCTTATCTATTTTAAGAAATGTTTGTTGGGCGGCAGGCTGGGGATGGACGTTGGAGGTGGTAACTGAGAATATGTGAGCTATTAAATTGTATTCTGTACTTGTAATATAGCTATAGACACCAACTAAAACATTAAATTTGTGTTTGGGGCCTGTACTTATATTGCCTCATTATAGTAATGTGATTTATTTAATGAAAATTAGAAGCTCTGATGGTCATTTATATAAAATGGGAAAAGGTATGAATTGTCTAATTAAATGCTGTTTAGTAAACAAAATGTTTCAAAACATGGGATTCCTGAGAGGAAACACAATAAAAAGAGCCTTTGATGGTGAAAACATTGGGAACCATATAACACCCAGAAAACTTTGACAACTTCTTTCCCCAGCCAACCTGAAGGTATCAAACCTAAATGAAGAGCAGTAGGTCTGGCCCCAGCTTCATTAATGTCTGTGTCAGTGACCCCACTCCTTTATATATATATATTATTTTTTTTCCCTGACATGCATCTTGTAAATTAAGAGTAGTTTTTAAAGGGTTTTAATATTGACCTGAAAGCTAGGGTGATTGTTTGATTTATTTTGACTTTAAAGTTCCAATCAAATGAAAAGCCTTTTCCTTGCAGCTAAGATCATATTTTAAACAAGCAAACAAGACATCATCCTAATGTAAAATTAAATACTTTTATATAGCTGGATTGCATTATAGTATCATGTGATGAGCAAAGATATTAATGTTTTCAGAAAAATCAATGAATATTTGTCAAATAAAATTAATTATGTATGTTTCCCACTCTCCCTGTGTCAGCATTCACTGTTATAGGTTTGTTTCATACAGTAATGTGTATTGTATTGATTAGAATCTAAAGAATGAACCAGAGCTCATGATTCTGTACACCTTTCCCACCTTTGCTCCCCCCATGTTCCTGTAACCTCACACATGCTCATATCCATTATGGCAATGATGGATTATTGGCATCCAACCAACATGACAGGATGTCACAGGTCGCCAAGCAGAGATTTTCAGACTCTGTTTCCACCTGAATTAACTATTATTGAAATAGTTTATTGAGATTGAAGTATTGATCATTTTCTGCTAACCTTGGCTTAAGGGAAAGAAGAAGAGGCTGTGGTGTTTTTGAAAGACACTAAATTTCATTTTAAAAAATCTCATTTATTTAGCTTTTTCTTCTTTCTATTTTATAGCCCTTATTGTTTTATTGCTTGGAAAAGGGTAGCTTGGCTTTATTTTTTATGACAGTATAATTATACTTCAGAAATGCACTTGATTACTATGGGTAACAAAATTGTTCTAGTATATTGGTTTGGCCAATATTGCTACACAAACAACTTTTCAGTCAATTGAGTCTGGTAAAAATCAATACATTATGGTAATATTTCAAGTAAGAATTTGCTGAATCTAAGTGTTTCCACCCCATCTCCTTTCAGGGAAAAAATAGTCTTGAAGTAGTAAGACTTCTTTTTAATATTTTAATAACAATGCTTTCTTTATAAAGAGACCTAAAGTCCCCAGCAAAAGTGGTTGTGAACAGGTTAACATTACATTAGCACACTCCTGTATTATAGGCTGGATGATATCTCATTTCCATTTGAAATCTATTCTTTTGCTGCATTAGGAAGACATAACATCTGGGATTGACTTCATCCTGCAGTATGCCACTTTTGGATTCCTGTGTCTAGTTCTGGGTGCTGAGTTTGCAGAGATGTGGACAGTTCAGAGAGCACCCAGAGGAACATGGAGGGAGTAATGAGGGGTTCGGGATTGTACCTCTTAAACCCTTCTTCCTTCATTTGTTGAACAGCCAAGTTCTAAGCATGTGCTATGTGGAGCTTACTGTGTTGGGTTGGGGACAGCCTGGCCTCATAGGACCTGTGTCCATATGGATGTAGAAGTTCTGTCTGCAGGTAAGTGTGGGACTTTGTAGTTTGGGCTGCATGTCCGTATGTGTGGTACACATACAGACATGTGGCTGAGGAAGGAAGGATCAGGAAAAGCCTCGTGAAGGAACTGGTATTTGAGAAGTGGTTGAGGGGACTGCCTAACTTTTACCTGAGAAAGAGAAAATTAAAGGGCTCTAGGACAGTGGACTTAAAGTCTGAAGGGCATTCCTGTAGATGGGACAAGTTTGCTTTGGGCACAAATAGCTTGTCTTGAACGTCTCTGTGGCAATTTACCTCTGGTTAGAGTGAGTACTGTACTCCTCCTACTATTCTTCCCATTGAATTGTCTTCCCTGAAGGAGAGCTGTGTCTGGGTTATCTTGGCAGGAGTCCTCGCTGTACCAAGCTCAGTGCCTTACCTACTGTGGGCGCTTAGTGTTTCAGGAATTAACCTGCAGAGGCAGATTCTTCACAGCCTAAGCATGGACACAAAGTGTTGTTCATTGCTGGCTGGCTTTGAGAGGTGGTAAACTCCCTAAGCAGAACCATGTGGCTTTTGTTCAGAATTGCTGAGAAAAGAACTCTCACTTAGACCTGGACGTGAGATCATTGCATAGGCTTCTTCTGAGTCTAAAGTTCCAGAAATATATTTAGCATTCAGCTACCATAAAAATCTTAGGTGTTGCTTGGTTTTGTTCTTTAAATTTTATCTTACTGCATATTGATTTATTCATTGAACAAATACTTACCGTCCCTATGTGCCAAGGACTGTTTTAAGCACGTGTGATCCAGTAGTGAACAGGACAGACAAGGTCTTTGCTTCTGGAACTCACACTAGTGGAGCAGACAATAATCAAGAAAATAAATACTGAAGTAAGATGATATCAGACCTTATAAGTTCTATAAAGATTATAGAAGAGGGCCAGGTGCAATGGCTCATGCCTCTAATCCCAGCACCGTGGGAGGCTGGGGTTGGAGGATCATCACTTTGGGGCCGGGAGTTGAGAGACCAGCCTGGGCAACATGGTGAGACACCATCTCTATAAATAATAAAAAAGTTTAGCCAGGCATGGTGGCTCATACTTGTAGTCCGAGCTACTCAGCAGTCTGAGACAGGAGGATTGCTTGAGCCCAGGACTTCAAGGCTGCAGTGAGCCATGATAGTGCCACTGTACTCCAGCCTGAGCAACAGAGCAAGGAGACCCTGTAAGAATGTAGAAGATGTATTTAGGGAAGGCTTGTATGAGGGGTTGCTATTGGAGCTGAGATTTGAAGGACAGGAAGGAATTAGTCATGGAAAAATCTGGAAGGAGAACTTTCCAGGCAGAAAGAACCACTCAGGCAAAAGCCCTAAGATGGGCATGACCTTGTTGTGTCTAGGCCAGTGTCATTGGAGTAGAGTGTGTTCTGGGGAGGGCAGAGAGATGTGCAGAGCTTGATCATGGTGAGTCTTTTAGTCTTTGCTAAATCCTTACTAAGAAGGAGTGATTACCCTCTTTTACCAGGGAGAAAAATAAAGCTTGGAAGGCTTAAGTGGCATGTCCAAGGTCAAGTCTAGAATGGAGCTGAGGTCTTTTGGCACCCAGATCAGTACATGGGGGTGCTTCTGAAACCAAGGTTTTTCTGTTTGCCATCCATTCTCTAAGTTTTCTAACTTTTAACCCAAATTATCTTTGGATGTAAGATATAAATTAATGTATCAATTCTGAAAGTCAGTGATATACCATCTCTAGTTGTTAATTTTGGAGACTTTTTAGTAGATGTTAAAAACAACCATTCCTTGGCTGACAGTTATCACAGCATACCTTGTTATTTGTTCTATCCTTTGGGTGTCCTTAGTTATCAAAAATTTAGATTTAATAATTTAATCCCTAGATTAATTGTATGGTTGTGCTAGTGGAGGTGGTGCATTTCTTGATTTATAAGACACATTAATTTTTTTTAGCTATTTTATAGTACTTGATGCAGTAGAAAATTGTAGTCTCTTGGTTGGCATATAGCACAAGCAAATATTTGTATACCACAGCATCTAGGGTATTTACTTAAATTGCTTTTTTGGAAAATAATTCACTGGAAAGTCCAAAAGGCATTTACTATATATAACTTTCTCCCACAGTTTTTTTTTCTTTGCTCTGTCGCTGGTTACTTTGATGTGAGAGACCATGTTTCTGTTAAATTGCTACCTTACAATAGCAATAGTGAAATGTGTTTAGGTTCTGATTTGAACACTAACATCGTATTGGAGGAGCATGTTGCTAAATTAGAGGGGGAAATGCAATAGAGATTTAGGTTGTGGATATTAAGCATAAAGTTATTTTTTAAAAAAACATTAATTTGCTTTTTAAATGTGAATTGTATCATGTTCTCTTGACTCTAAACTTTTCATACTTTTCCTTGTCAGTATTGCAAATGGAAAGAAAAAGAGAGTACAGTATTATTGCTAAAAGCAGAGTTCATGGTTTTTGTTTTGTGAATTCAAATAATGAAATGAAAAAATGTTTAGACAAAATTAGAATGTGCTTTAGGGCACAATCAATATAGCATTTTAACAACCTTAGCGTGTTGTGTAAAGTTCTCAAACACACTGATTCTATTACGACTACTAACTGTAGCAGCAAAATGTAACACTAAGTCGATAAACATAAAACTGATTAAACCATAATTAAGTTTTCAGAAATTTATCTAAAAACTATGAATTAAATATATTTTTACATTGTCTCAGCAACAAAATGTATAGCCAATGAAACTTTATAGTGGTAGAGAAAATGATACACGGGATAAAATTATAAGAATTTTTACCACAAACACATGTACTGAGTTAAGTTTGTGTACACCACTTATTTCTTCTTCCTTTTACCTTTTTAGCGATAATTCTTAGTATTTGCAGAGCACAGCACCTGAGGTAACTGACAAGAAAGCAAATGAGAAGTTTCCTTGCTACTTTGGAGGCCCAAGTAAAGTGTTTCAAGGCCCTGCCTGCCTCAGTGTACCTAAGATGCAAAAGGTGCTCAGAGTCACAATGGTTGCATTCATATTTCCAAAGTGGGCCACCATCACATGCCCCGTGTCATTCCCCAGCTGTGCTGTAACGTGGCTGAGCACAGTAGGTATCACCATCCTTATTTAACTTACGAGGAAACTGAAATACAGATAAATAAACGGGTTTCCCTGAGAATTCAGAGTAAGTCAGGGATAGTACCACCACTGAAACTCAGGCTTTCTCATTTCTTAGTCCCTTCCCAGTCCCCTTCCTAGTGAATGATTACATTCTGGTTCTATGAGGAAGCAGAATATGTGCAAACCTAAGAATTTCTGCTGGCAGTTCCTAGCAAATGTACTTCAGGTGTACTTTGTGTTTTTATCTTGTGCACCAAGCACATGTACCTTGTGGGTGACCCATATGAACAAACAGCTGACTCCCTTCCTCCCCTTCCCTGGAATTTATAATCTTTGAAGAAACCGATTAATCTGATGCCGGAAATGTTAATGCTGATCTCTAAACCTCAGTCACTTCAGAATATGATTCTCTGAAAATTTTATTCTTGGTTTTTTTTCATTGCCATGATTTTGTGAGTTTATTTGTGAGTGTATTTAAATCATCTCTGGAATCTGGATGTTTTGGCTAGTTGGTTTTCATAAGGAATTTAGTTTTCCTCCTCTCACATAAACCCATGTTCGCTTTCTCCTCCCATTTATTGTGCTTTAAAAGTTATGTGACATCTTTAAGCCTTAATCTCCTAAATGGGTTGGAGAATAGCACTTACTCTTGACTAATGTCAAGGGATTCTATAAAGCAAAATGTTGCTTAATTTTTCAAGAAGAATATTCTAACACATTTTATATATTTTTGAAAATAATCAAAGATATCTGAAGACAAGCCTGGTGAAATTTGGTGTAAAGTCCAAACACTTTCCTTCTGTTGTTCACAACATAGCTTTTTAATATAGAGGCACAGTGCCATGTGCAGGGAAGCCTCTCAGATTCCTTCTTATTGGTTTAAAGATAGCTGTCCCTGTATGGTGTAAGGTTTGAAGGTAGTTTGCTGTGTTCAGTTATATTAAAGGGAAAAGTCTCTCCTGGTTTTTTTTGACCCTAGTCATGATATGCCTATTTCGTGAAGTCTGTTATGCACAAAAGTGCACAAAATGAAGATAAAGTGTCCCTCTCCAGCCTGACAAAAGCCATTTCTTTGCAGAATGGTAGCTGCAGTGAAAGTAAATAAATGAATGGACAGCAATCACAGCCTAGTTGATGAAACTGTTCAATTAAAGCACAGGCATTTACATGGTGTAATTTCCCTAAATTGCCAATGAGCCCCTTTAGACACAACCAGTGTTCAAATTGATTTCAGCATTGATTTTGGCTGAAGCTGATAAATTTCTGCTTGTTAGTTAAAGTAATTTTGCAGAAGACTTTGTACTGCAGTATTGAAGTGTTCATTTAGCTGATGGTTAAAAGAGGAGTTATTTACAGAGGCCTCTACTGTTGTTCTGAGATGGGACAATTCCCCAATCATCTTTTACTTTTAATTTTTTAGGCTTCAGTATACCAATCAATAGGTGATTGAAACTGATTAAAACTTATCCAACCAGCTGCCTATGGCAGTTTAATTAGAAGCTGGATGATTCTTAAATTAAAGTTGTCTTATTTTCATTGCATAGCCATCTTCCAAAAGAGTAAAGGACTAATAGTGCTGAAAACTTAAGTTTGGCTTTGTTAAGATATCTCACAAATGTTAAATCACTCAAAAGCTATTCCTAAAATAATTAAAAATGTATTCAGAGGCTTTGCCTTTATGGAGATTAGAAGTAATAATAAGTTTACTTGCCAACCAAGGAATTTTTTTCTTTCAGGCATAGGGATAACCTATCATGTAATGATATATGTGAAAGTCCAGCTGTTTGTGATACGTATCTTATTTCATAAGCAAGACGAATGCTTGAGCTTATTTTTTAAACACTGTGGTACAGGATGAAACTAGCCATCATGATATCCCATGCATCTCCCCCCCTGGAAAATATCTTTGAATTTATGTGTTTTATTCTGTTTTGAGGTCTTGATTAAAATAAATCTCCATTAAGTGAAAACAGGTATTTTCCTTTAAGTCCATATTGTGGGCAAGATTAGAAAAGAGATTTTTTTCCTTCCCCTTCACCCCCTGGGAAGCTTCCCTATACTCATTTTATCTAGTAGGGGACAATTTTTTGAGTTTTTAATGGAAATGGGTTAATATTTCTGTCATAGGGGACATATTACATCTGGTATTACAGGGAAGAAGGGAATAAATGGCTCACTTTTCAAAGGTGCATTTACTCTTTGACCCACTAGGGGACTATTTAGTGTTCTAGAAGAGGTAATTTAGTAAATTGTACCCCAGCGGCCTGAAAAAGTTGATGCAACTCTAAAAAGTGAGTCATTCAATTGATTTTCCCTATTGCTTTTTAAAACTCAGCACTGGCCGTATCCAGAGAACCTTAAAGACAACTGAAATTAGAGGATCTAGAAGTAACTAGTTTATGTTCACACAAAGCTTATTGGGACATGTGCTGGATTTGACTTCAGAGGACCCAAATCCACTTCCTACTCCAATGCTTATCAGATAGGAATTTGAAGCAGTCATTAATCTTACCAAGCTTTGGTTTCTTTATCTATAAAATGGGGATAATAATAGTACCTACCTCACAAATTTTTGTGCAAATCAAATAGCTTCCCTGTGTGAAGGGAATAAATATCTTATAAAGCACAGTAGAATATTATTAGTTGAAGAAGGTTTTCTGAAGTAGCCATTTTTTTTTGTATCTGATTTTGGAAAGTGATTTGTTGCTAGTTTTCTAAGAAACTGTGAGCAGAGATTACATGGTAATCAAGCCATTTCAGGAGAGAGTTTCCAAGCTCCTTAATCCTCAAGATATTTTCTCCACATGTGTTGCCTAACTATTCCATTTCTGCCTTTCATTCTCATCATTAGGCTTTATATCCCTTGCCTCTCTGTTTTGCCCGTTACATTCTTTTAGAACATTTGATCCAAGAGACACAATGGCTGTAGCTTCCTTGATCTCAAAGGTATTTAGGCCATATATTAAAAGACATTACTCTAGTTGATGTGGGAAGACCACATCAACTTGTGGAAGAAATATGGAGGCAGTGACGACCACATTAAGTCTGAGGCAAGTGTGGGAGTAAAAAGGGATATATAATCACAATAAATAGAAAAAAGAAGGAATGATAAAATTTAGAGTTGCAGTAGCTTTTCTTTGATTGAAAATCTTTCTAACCTAGCCAAGTTCCCCATATCATACATTAAGTTGATTTATGAGCCCTATGTACAATCCTTATCTTGAAATTAATATCTGTGACCTAATAACATGTTTGATTTGACACTTAAACAGTTTCTTAACTACAGATTATTTTGCAATCTGGGGTTTTTAGGCAGAAGGAAGGTTGGCATAGACCACTATTTGAACTAGTACAGTTTACATAAAAGCTTCCTTTTACAACTGCTGTTTACTTTGGATTTCCTATTTTAACAGCTAGAGCCCGTCTGTGTTTATCTATTATGGAAGGCAACAACTGTCAGTGTTGATTTCCCTGAAACTATCTGAATGTTTTCTGTGAGTGGCTATTTTAGTATGTGACCATACTCAAAATTCCAAAGCTTGACCGTTAGTCCTAAACATGTTAGTAAAATCCACTCCCAAAAAAAGCCAACAAGTGAACAAATCTCTAAAACTACCAAGCAATAAAACAGATTTTTTGTTAGTTGAACCACAGCTAGTTTACATTTGATTACTGAAAACATGTCATTGCATTAAGAGATAACACTCAGAAGGGTTTTAAAATTAATCTCAAGATAGCAAAAGATTTTGTTTTGTTTCTGTGTTTGTATATTCATCTGCATTTACATGCTTGACTTCTATATGGCAAAAAAGTATTCTGCTTATTTTGTATTTGCTTCAGAATTATTCAGCCTTATAATCTTTTGGAGTAATGTATTGCAGTCAACTCTCAGGTTCCTTGTTTTCTGTAGGAAACTCAGTCTGATATGGGTATCTCCTCATAGTAGTGCCTTTAGCCCTCTTGATTTCTACCTTCTTTCTTTTTGTTTTAGTTTCCTTTTATGCCAACACTGTAAAGTCTTTGAAATGGAAAAACAGTTCTAAGTTGAAGAAAGACTTCTATCTTATTATAAATTTACATAAAAGCAGAGTTAAATAAATAAAACATTTAAAGAGTGAGGAAACACCATTTTTAAATATGGAAACTGATGATCCTACATCATATTGGCTTTAAGAAATACCATATTTTTATTTTTTATTTTTTAAATTTTTTATAGAGATGGGGTCTCACTATTGCCTAGGCTGGTCTTGAACTCCGGGGCTCAAGTGATCCTCCTACCTCAGCCTCCCAAAGTGCTAGGTTTACAGCATGAGCCACCATGCCTGGCCAAATACCATATCTTTTTGATAAGGAATAGATTTAATAATTGAGTCTGAGTGTGGCCAACTCTTAACTTTCTGTGCTAAGGAGAATTGAGAATTACAGTTTAGACAATGGAAATCTCAAACTTTTTGTAACAATGAATCAGATCTCAGAGAGCTTTCTTTTACAGCATCTTTTTGCCTCTAATAGACATCCAGGAGTCCTGGGGCATTCGAAGAACAGAGTCAGAGAACCCAGGATATCCCACAAGCTGTGAAATCTTTGTATGAAAAACAAAGAACTGATTTTATTATTTGGGAGAGCCATTACTATTTCTGCAGTGAGTTAATAACAAAATGCTTTTGTTTGTAAATTTTATTTATTTTAAAATAGCCTTTGATCATCTTTCTTGTCTTCTACCTATCCTCTAAGACTGCGGTCCCCAACCTGACATATGTTGGCTAAAATGAGAATGAGGCAGGTGGAAGCTCTGGCCTGTTAAGAACCTGGCCCCACAGCAGGAGGTGAGCAGCAGCCAGTGAGCAAAGCTTCATCTGTATTTATAGCCGCTTATCATCATTGACATCACTGCCAGAGCTCCGCCTCCTGTTAGATCAACAGCAGCATTAGATTATCACTGGAGCACGAACCCTACTGTAAACTGTGTGTGTGAGGGATCTAGGTTGTGCACTGCTTATGAGAATCTAATGCCTGATGATCTGATGTGGAGCTCAGGAGGTGTTGCTAGTGCTGGGGAGATGCTGCAAATACAGATTATCGTTAGCAGAGGGGTTTGACTGCACAATAAATGTACTGCACTTGAATCATCTCCAAACCATCCCTCCTAACCACTCCCCTACCTTGTGGAAAAATTGTCTTCCCTAAAACTGGTGCCAAAAGGTTGGGGACTACTGCTCTAAGACCCAGGGAGCAAAATAAACATCACCTTCTTTTCTGCTTGCCTGTAATAAGACCATCCCTTTCTAATTACTGGCTATTTTAAGCCAGATCCTAACTATTGCTTTCGCTATTTTAGTGACTGGATTATTTCTTAGGTTCGATTCATTGGAAAAACTTTTCAACAGTTGATAACACTCTATAAATAATTTACAGAGTAATTGTGTCCCTCTTTTCACTAACGTTCTTTGAAGTATGTTATATGAGAAGTTGAACTTAAGTAAATGGCATTTAGTTCACATGGTTTAGGAAATAAATGGCCTGCATCCTTCATAGGATGGTGACAAAACTGTCATTTCAGTGTTCCTCTTTTGCCATTGTGATAAGTTATTATGCATGTAATTACTCTTGAAATATTTTCTCTAAGAGGCAAAAAAAAAGGGGGGGGAAAGGATGTTTTCTTTTTGATGACTGTTTTGCCAATAAATTGACATTTATAACATATTGTCAGTTGTGCTGAAATCTTAAACATTTTTAGTCAGATCATAGGTCAGCCCCCCCCAATTCTTTAATTATATCCTACCTCACAATCACTAGAGAAGCACATATACTCCATATTATAAATTCTCTCTGCTCATAATTTAAAATAATTTGATTGGAATATGTTCAGAAATTAATATACAAAATAGTGCTATAGAAATTAGATGTCTAATTGTATGAGATCATACAATCTTTATCAGAAAATATATGATCAGCTCTAGGTTATTTATTTTGTTAGCAGGAGTCATCTGGGACGATTCGTATTTTTTGAGTTCTCCTAGAATTTGAAATTCTAAGCATAAATAATTTCAGTAAACATTGTAAAATACAGATGCAATTGATCTTATACATGACATAAATTTGTATGGGAGTCCATATGTTGGAATGTGAACACAGGTTGTTTCTCCCTTATGTCCTATGTGGACTTTTTAACATTTTGTTTTCAAATTTTTATTTTCCTTACATATAAAGATTCTTACAGAAATCCAGTTTATTCTTCATAGTGATATATCTTTTAATAAATTTTTATTATGATTTAGATGAAAATGAGCACATCTCTAACCTTATATATATTATATTAGTACTAGACCCACCTTTAAAATTTCAAAGAGCAGATAATAGAATCAGTTGCATTTGTCACCAAGTATTGCTTTTGCGATCAGTCATATATTTTTTTTGTTTTTGTTTTTTGAGACAGAGTCTCACTCTGTTGCCTATGCTAGAGTGCCGTGGCATCAGCCTAGCTCACATGAGCAACCTCAAACTCCTGGGCTCAAGCAATTCTACTGCCCCAGCCTCCCAAGTAGCTGGCTAATTTTTTCTATATATTTTTAGTTGGCCAATTAATTTCTTTCTATTTTTAGTAGAGACGGGATCTCGCTCTTGCTCAGGCTGGTTTTGAACTCCTGACCTTGAGCGATCCTCCTGCCTCGGCCTCCCAGAGTGCTAGAATTACAGGTGTGAGCCACTGCGCCTGGCCAGTCATATGTTTTTTGAACACCTGCGTTGTACAAAAGGTATACACTCCCTCTCTTGGCAGTGGGGGAGATATGACATTGACTTCTATGGCCTTAGGGACACCATTCTCTGGGGGATATTGCTAGCTTACAGTCTGTACCTTCTTATTTATTGTTTTCTTCTCATCTTTCTGACTTCTGAATTTGGAGAGCCTCGGTTCTAGTCCTCATACCTATTCTCTGTTTAATTCACTTCCTAATTGAGCTTGTGTAGTCCTTGGCTTTACAGGTAGTCATGTGTATGCTGAGGAAGCCCAAATGTGTATCTCCAGACCTGGCCTCTGTCCTGAACTTCAGACTCATGTCTATTTACCAGTTGGATGTCTTTTAGGCATTTCAAAATTATCTAAAACTGAACTCTTGATTTCCTCTGAAACCTGGTCCTTCTACTGCTTTCCCCATCTCAGCAAATGGCTTATTTGATTATTGCCAGTCAGGCCTTATTAGAAAGTAAGCTTCACCAGAGCAGGGACTTTTCCTGGTTTGTTCTCTGCTGTATCCACATGGCCCAGCATACTGTCTGACAATCAGGGGCGTGGATTAAGGGTTTATTAAGTATCTAAACTAAGACGAGAGTGTATCATACAATGTGGTGGAGGTTGGGCATATGGTAATGAACAAAATGGACCTTGAGCCTGCCGTTGGAACCTACAATAATATAGAAGATAGAGACCCTATTTTAGGAATTTATGATACAGTTAGGTGATTAGAGTTTAGTGAAATAAAATATATACCTGTGAATTTAAATAACTATTAAAGAGAAATAATTTATAACAGGAACATGTGAAGGATCATAAGGCAACAGAGTTGATGCCAATGGATAAATGAAACCACAGGGTAGGAAATCTGGTGGGTAGAATTTTCTTACATTCTTTCCTAAATCCCACGTTCAACATTTATGATATCTGGAAGTAAACTCATCTCAAGCCACTACCTGTATATACTCTCTCTATAAGTGGAAAGAGCACAAAGGTTATATAGAGATGTATTTGAATCCTGTATCTGCTCCTCATGAACTTTGTTGCCCTGAGTGAGTTTCCTAATACCCTGAGTCTATGTCTGTTATCATCTATAAAATGTGACTTAAGATACATATGTCATAGGGAAATTAAATTAATTCTTTAGAGACCTGTGGGTATCATTAGTTCCCCCGTTTTTTTCCTTTACCTTTCTCTCATCTCCTGACTACTCCTTATTAGCTAATAAATATTTGTGTATTTACTGTGTGCCAAATACTGTGCTAGGTATTGTGTACACATTGTTGAATGAGGTAGATATGGTCTCTGCCCTCGTGGAGCTTAAAAGTACAGGGTATATAGTCTAAGGCTGACTAGGTAAAGTTCCCCTATTTGTATTGGTAAGTATGGCTACGGTACTCCTATCACCTTAGCTTGAAATTTTAGATTCATCTTTTTGTTCCCTGTGTTTCGTAAATTCTCTCTGATCAAAGGAGGTCTTTTGCATCTATTTCCCCTTTCCCATGTGTGCTGTTACTACCCAGGTTCATGTTGTCCCCACCTTTGGCCTTGACTACTGTAACAAGCTTCCTAAGTGCTCTTGCTTTGTCTTCCTTTCCAGTGGTACAGCGGTAATCTGCAGTCAGAGTAATGGTTTTAAAGTTAAGGTTTGATCATATCACTGTCTCCTATCTAAAAACCTTCAATGACTTTGTATTGGCCAGCATATTGAGTACAGCAAACTTGCAGCATCAGTAATAAAAGACAATGGAATAGCATTCTCAAAAGTTTGAGAAAAAAATAATTGTCACAATTAAACTGTCATTCCAGAGTGAGTGTAAAGTAAATGAATAAGGTGGTAGAAACAAATCCAAATATATCAGTAATTACAATAAATATTAGTGGACTAATATTGCCAGTTAATAGGTTGCTTAGATTGAATTTTTAAAAATATAGCTATGTACTCTTTTAGATATTTAAGGAGAAATTCCTAAAACACAAAGACACAGCAAAGTTGAAAGGAAAAGGATGGCGAAATGATACCTGGCAAAAACCAATCAAAGGAAAACTGTTGTGGTTATATTAATATAAGACAAAATAGATTTTAAGACAGAAAGTATTGTTAAGGAAATGTAATGGGAATAAAAATATTTACAACTGAACAATAAAGAAATACCGTCTTTGAAAACTTAGGAGATGCCTCAAAGTCATACTTAAAGGTTAGTTTTATATATGTTCATTAGAAAAGAATAACTAGATATTAATAGGCTTGGCATCTAACCCAAGGAATTAAAAAGTGGAAGGACAGGGAGTAAACCCAAAGAAAGTGGAAGGAAAGGCATACTAAGGAACAGAAGTTAATGAAATAAAAATTCAAGAAACAATTCAATAAAACTAGAAGCTGGTTCCTTGGAAAACTTTATCAAATAGAGAGGAGAGACAAATAACAAAATTAGGAATAAAAATGGGAACATAATTCTAGACAGAGCAGAGATTTTTAAAATTAAAGGATACAATGAGTAACTTTATGACAATAAATTTAATTTGAAAATAGACAAAATGGACAGTTTCCTAGAAAAACTTAATGAAACTCTCTTAAGAAAAATAAAAAACAAAATAGACCTATAGCAATGAAGAAAATTTATTCATTCAAATATTTAACAAATATTCATAAAATGTACCCAACATAGTTTTAGGCACTGGAGATAATAGCGGTGAACAAAAAACCAAAAGTCTGTGTTTTATGGAGCTTTCTTTTTTGTGGTGGGAGACATAATAAATTAACAAACTGTATAGGATGTTGGTAATTCGTTGAAGAACAAAGACAGTGAAGGGAGAGTGGGCTGTTTTATGTAGGAAAATCAAAGAAGTTATATTGGAGCTGAAAAAAAGTGATGGAGCAAGCCAAGTGGATATCAGAGAAAGTGGCCCAGATATCAGAAATAGGTGCAAAGGCCCTGAGGCAGGAGCATGTTTGGAGGAGCAAAATGAGTATTGTGGATAAGGGAGATTGGCAGAAACAGAAATCAGTGAGGTAACCAGGGGCCAGATCATGAAATCCTTATAAGGACTTTTGATTCAGGTTAGAAATTTACCTATGAAATGAGGGATTATAGTAACTTCTCATAAGATTATAGAATTAATTAAATGTATATGGAATTTTTAAAAATAAAACACTATCCAAGTGATAGATTTTTTTCAATCCAGAAGTATTTACTATTTGTCAAACATTTATTAAGTATGGAGCACCTACCATGGGCCAGTATATTGCTAAGCATAAAGAATGCAAAGTTGATTAAGACATGGCAATGCTCACTGCTCAGTGTGGGAGAGACACAATAATAGAGCAACTAAAGTTTGAAGAGTTGGAGAGGTGTCAAAATATTACTTTATAGGATGTATATTAAAGGAAGGTATGTGGGTATTTTTAGGATAGCTTATATTTTCCTATTTATTAACTCAAGGAGAATGGAAAATTGGCCTGCTCATTTAGTGACAGTGACAGTCAAATGGTGTTTCTTCTGAGATGAACACTTAATGGAGCACTCATCATACCTATAGTGGGCTAGAAATAAACATGATAAGAAATCTAAAATTTGAATCATAGTATATCGATACTAAGGCTGTTTTTACTTTTATGTCTTTAGAGTTGATTCAACATGAAGTAATACTACTTGTTTAAGTTTTTTAACGATAAAAGATATATTACGAGCTTTTGCCATTTGTTGTTATTAAAGCTTTGTTACAGGCTCATTTGTAGAGCACATAGCCTGACCCTTAGAGGATATACTCTTGCTCTTTCAGTCTGTTTTAGTAGGTTTTAATCTTAAAATACTCAGCTACTCTGAAAACTTCTTAGTTTCCTAACATTTAATGCATATTTACTGAGTGCCAGTTTCTTTCCTCAGTATTATCTCTTTGGATCCTCACAACTTTATAAGGTAGGCACTGCTTTCCCTATTCCAGACTTGAGACAACTGAGACATGGTGAGGTTTACTAACAGGTTCACATGGCTAAGAAGTGGCAGAGCTGAGATCAGAGCCCAGGCAGTGACTTAAGAGCCCACACCCTTTGCTCTTCTGCCTCTCAAGGATAGATTGGCAATGATTGCAAAATGCTTCCTAGCCTGGAGAGATTCAGATGTGATGGTCCTTAGGCAGATTGAAATAGGTCAGTACCTTTGTTAAGTTTTGAATTATGGGTTTCCCTGCCCTAGAATATAGTTAAGAAAAATTAAATCACATGTTTCCTTTAGGCCCTAAAATATGTATATTCTGCTATAGTACCAGTCTTGGCTTTGCCACTGACTGTGTGAGCTTGGACAAGTTATTTAACCTGGCTTTTGGGTGTTTCTGCTATAAAAGAAAGGGATTAGACTATTTTCTTTATTTCCTACTAGCTCAATTCTCTGATTCTGTACTCTTACCAAGATTAAAGGTCGATACCAACTTCTTTGTCCATTCATCTAGAACCTATTGTTCCAAATGAAAAAAGAAAGAAAGTATGGATAGTAAATATTCTCTTGTGCTGGGTCTTTGTTATTTTAAATATTCAAAAAATTTATGCCAGGCTGCTAGCTTTTGCCATCCCAAAGTGTGTGTGTCGTATGCTCAATTTTAAGGGCTGAGACAATTCCCAGAAGGCCTGTTCTGGTCACAAACAAAATGGAACACTCAAGGACTAAATACTAAAAATATCTCATAAAAGTGCTTCCTCTATGCATTCATTGGAACAGGTAATTACTGTGGCAACAGCAAACTAATTTGAAGTGTTAGCTGTTAATTAAAACATTGCAGAGGTGCATAGTTGTCTTTTGGTGTAACCAGAGCCTCCATTCAAACTTCATTAATCACTTTGCAGTTAATGTGTGGAGGAAGGTCAAGACAATTGAGACGCAGTATCTGTTGAAAGTAAACAAGTTCCTTTTCTCCAGGTAGAATGCCATTTGCAAAGTTAAGGGACACACTGGACTCATGCCTGGCATTCCCTTTGTCATCCGCTTCTCCTTGATGATTAAATGTTAAACTGGTGCTGTCATTGTACTGTAAACCAAACCACATAGCATCTTCACTGCTAGAAATTGAACCCAAACTTCCACGGATGAATTGGCGTGCATCATAATTAAATTATCAAGCCTCCCCTTTTAATTCACTTGGAAATAGGAGACCTTTCTTTTGGAAAAGAGATCGACTTTCTTAACAAGCTAATTAAGTTGCCAAACTGTCCAGTATGGTACGTATGTTAGACTGTCTGCTAATCATTTTCTTATTGCTGCTGCTGGTCTCAAAAGTCCAGGTGTTGCTTGTTCAAAGTAATAACACTGATCTTTTTAGAACTTTTGAATCCTGTGTATGCATTCAACTGTTTGTCTTCCTATTTCAGTACTTGGTTAGCGATTCTAACATACAGTATTTTAAAAGTTGAAATTTAAATATCTGTGATATAGAAGAGGGAAAATAATGTATCATCATTAAACCTGACATATTTTGTTACCTGTATTTACGTGTAATAAGGTTCCTAAATTCCTTCAAATCACATTTCAGATTAGCTTAGTCCAACAACTTCCCTGGCAGGCAGTAGAAAAATACAGTGTAAGTTTTTATAAATCAATTTATTACATGAGTTTAGCTAGATCATGAATCAAATTGACCTGAAATTTAGCTTTGTGTTGTGAAAGTATGATGTTAAAATAGATAGTAAAGTAAGAGGCAATATATTCTAAAACCAGTATGAGGGTTCCATTCATAAAATGTGTATCACTTTATATTATGCAAAGTATAAAAAATTTTTTTAATTGGTTAAAGTTTTATAAGTAATAGGTATACTAGGGAGGTTGTTACTTGGACAAAAGTCTTTAGATACTTTCACAGGTTAAAGAATTATTTGGTAAAGTGAATAGTTGTCGCCTAAGTTTTATAACCTTACCTTTCCTTTAAATGAGATACACCTGAATTTCTATCCAATTAATTAATATAATAAAAACTAAGTTTTTATACATTCCATAATTGTGTTGACCTTTGTCCTTTCAAGTAGTAAAATCTGAATGAATAAATTCTTATACCACTCATATATTTGGCTAAATACATACATATACTGCATGTATGTGTTTTCCTAGTCTTGCCTGAATTTGTAACATTTTACATGTGAAAAATATTATAAATACCTATAGACTCTTAATAAACCATTTCTATAAGTCAGTCACTTTCAAAACATTTGTCAGTGATTGTTCAACTCTGTAAATTTACTAAAAATTATTGAATTATACCCTTAAAACAAGTGAATTTTTATCGTATATAAATTATATCTCTGTAAAGTTTTTAAAATTTGTCAGAGCAAACAACGAAATATTTTTTCCAAAACAGCAGAACATGATGTTTCTATTTCAGTTATGGTGGAGTGTATAAGTTTTATTTATTTTTGTTTTAAGAAGTGAGCAGTTTCAGGGCCTGTTAAATATATTTTGCGACTGGGCAGGTGAGGATGGGGAGTTCCTGAGGCATTAACTTTTATTCCCCCGCATTTTGCCTACCCCATTCACATCTTAACACTAGCCAGGTGAGAAGAAGAGCAATCTGATTTTGGCTAATGTATAAATTCCTCTGCAGAGCAAGATTTTAGTTCTTCCAAACTAATTTGCTTTATTATACTTTTATGGGCTTGCAGTAACAATACTTGTTTATGTTATGTGGTTTGCTTTGAAGTTTTTATGTAAGGCAGATTATTCCTAGATTATGTTGAGAATATCCAGTCTGTATAAAGGCCACATTTCATTTAAACATGTAAGGTCTTGATGAAAAGTAATAGTATTTTATTTCTATAAACCCTGTTCTCTTTTTCATAAATGAATATATTTATATTTCTTGATTTAAGTTGTAGTTATTTCAGTATATCTGATACTTTCAGCTTGCCTCTTTTTTTTAAGGGAAAGCTGAACCACATGCTTGAGCCTTTCAACTCTGTGATTTCTTGTATGAAATTTATGTCGTAAGCCATAGCTCATTCTATGTGTTTTGAGATTATTTTGTTGAAATGTAGTGATATGTATTATCTGCATATATAATTGAAAGGAACACAAGCAAAACCTACTGTTCTATGTGGCTCTGTACAGTGCTTAGCATAGGGCTACAGAGGACCCACACACACAGTGACAGTCATGAGGGATCTGTAGCCAAAAGATCTGGGTTTGAGGTCTCATTCCACCACTACTCACTTTGTGCCAGTGGGCAAACTTCTTAACTTCTCTGTGCTTCAGAGTTCCCATCTATAAAAGGAGGATAATCATGTATTATCATTGCCTCAGAAGGTTGTTTTAAGACAATGTATAATGAATCCCTTTGTAAACCATTAAGCTCTATAGAAATATAAATAACTAATGTTATTAGTGTTCTTTGAAAGTACCATGTATCCCATTGCTGCAGAAATGTTTGGATTTACATTTATGTCCTTAACCATTTTGTAGATTGTTTAGTGATCTCAAATAATTTTGTTATTTTTTTCTTCTCATAGAGCATATCATGTCCCAAGTGGGAAAATATTAGCTGTAAAGGTAAGCACTGGATATATTTTATGAAATTCTTGATGCTCACCACTTTACTTTCCTCTGCTAGCTTGAGTCACAGGTATCGTCAAAGAGGAAATGAAATGCTTTAAGGTTTGGATGGTAGGTGGGGGAAGCTATGGACCTGGGTGACATTCAGATACCTGAAAATATTTTAAAGATGCCATAAAATGATCATTTGTAAGGTCCTGGCATTGTAATTCTTCTCACCAAGAAGAGAACACTTCTTTCTGTGTTTCCTGCTAAGTGGCATCACTGGGTCTTGCTATTCATGCAGCTCAAAACCTTTGTATTCATGCATTTCTTTTCCTCCTTTATATGCCACATCCTGTAAATTGCCATATCTTGTTAGGGAAATTTTCCCTGAAATGTATCCATTTGTCTCTTTTTATTCTCATCCCCCTTGCTGTGGCCTTGGATCAGGCTCACAGTACCCACAGCTGGACTTTAGAAATAACTTCCTCACTGTACTGTCAGTCTTTTTCTTTCTCATGTACCTTTTGAGATGTGGAATCACATCTGACCGTGTAACTGTCTTGCCCACCCCCATGCTCAGTTGTGCACAACATAAAGCCCAAGATGTCTGCTGCGCTTCTGACTCCTTATGGTGTCCTGAAATACCCAAGCAGCACACCTACTAATAGAGTCACGCTACACATAATGCAGGGATGTTCTAGATAGTTGCCTAAGGTACTCCTTACTTGTTCCAATCCTGTTCATAATCCATACCCTATCTGTACCAAACTGTAAGATCTCAGTCTTGCCATGCCACTTCATATTTAATCTCTGCCACTGGCTGCTGGTGCCTGATCTTCCCATCATCTTTAATCTCAGATTTCCCTCATGCGCTTTGTCCTGGATTGCACCTCTGACTGGACCCTTCACTATCTCCATTCCTAGCCCCACAGAACTTTACTTATAACACTGGGCTTAGCTATCAAACTGGTCAGGCCTGCTTTGCTCCCTACCCTCCCCAGAAATTGGTCAGTCCCTCCACATTTTGGCCCCCACCTGCCATTACAGACATGGCGTCTGCTTTACCAGTCTGTTATACCCTTCATCTTCAGTCTCTGGGACTTTAATAATGAAAGCTTTTATTTTTTGAGTGACTACTATATACCAGGTATTATGCTAGGTGTTATATAACTATTATCTTTAATCCTTAAAACTACAAAGTAAGCCTATCTATTTTAAATTTGAAGAAACAGACTCAGAAAGTTGAATTGTCCAAATTCACACTGTTGGAAAAGGCAGAGCCAGGATTTAAAATGAAGTCCTTCTAACTCCAAAGCTCATGTCCTCTACTACACCATGCAGCCTTTATACTGCTACTGCTTATCTGTCTGATTTCCGTCTATCTTTTCAAGGTTCATCTCCAAGATACCTTATTAGCTATTCACAGTGAGGAATTTATTCTCTTTCCATAGTATATATTTCTGCATCTTTTTTCTAATCTAGGAAATGAGGAATAACAGCAATGAAATTACAATTGGTTATACTTTTAGTAAGGTTAGAGAAAAACTAAGGCTCAGATTTTCTGACTGCTAGTACAATCCAGAGTTCTTCCATATCACACCTAATACAGCCCCTAGAATGTGTTATGTGGCATTATCAAGTCTAGTTTTTATAACTTAAATAGCTTGTGGTTAAGAGGTACAAGTTAGCTTCCTTTGGGATGTTTTCTTTGACACTCAGCCAAACTAGTTCTTTAGAATCGTAGAACTGGAAGAGACCTTAGAGAACATTTTTTGTAGCCCCCACTTTTTACAGAGAAGGAAACTGAGGTCCAGAGAGTTTGTAAGGTAGGCGCTGTAGAGGCAAGACTCCATCCCAGTCTTTCTCTCAGCTTACCAAGTGCAGTTCTGTTATACCACTGTAGCATTCACAGAATATAGCTCTATTGTACCACTTTGGTGCTTGCGTAGTGTAGCTCTGTTTTGCCACCTTGGTGCTCACCGAGAGCAACCCTTTTGTACCATCTGGGCATTGTGTTGTCTTTTCTATACCTCCTGATCTCCCTTTTCATTAAGAGAACACCTCCACCAACTTGAGCACTATTTTCCTATATATTGAGTTACTTGTTTGTTCCTTTGATGTGAAAAATCTTAGATTGTTGCTGATGATATATTTATTTAAAGATAGTCAACTCTTGGTTATTTATTCTAAGAGAGGAGCATGCTGATACAAATCATCCAAAAAGCTATCATTATTTGGCCTTGCAACTACATTATTAATTTTTTCACAATTTCATATATTTTGAATTATGTTTAATGTATGCTAATATTAAATTCTTGTGCTTAAGTACCTAGTTGGGTATAGCAAGGGGCCAACAACTATTTCTGGAAAGGATTAAAGGCAATTTTAAAGAAAGGACATATTTATAAAATAGCTATTAAAGTAGAGACTTTGGCAAATGAAAATAATTGGGGTTTACAAATATTTATTAGACGTTTATTAGACGACATTAAGTTGGGCTTTAAAGCAAGGACGGTCTTATATCCTTAGAGTCTGTAAAATCACATATTAGATGCTTAAAGTGAGATAAATGATTTAAGAATAGGTATGATTATTGTGATTAAACTTTTTGTTTAGCCCTGAGCTTCTTGATAGCCTAGGCAAAAACTGTGTAGCTTATATAACAGTTATAATCTAGGAAAAAGAAATGTACTATTTCTTCAAAACAGGCAGAATTTTTCATTAATTTTTAGAAGTATGTCATTTAGTTTCCAAATATTTGGGGATTTTTGAGATGTCTTTCTGTTAATGATTTCTAACTTAATTCTATTGTGGTCAAAGAACACACTTAGTATAATTGGAATTGTTTTAAGTTTATTGAGACTTACTTTATAGCCCAGAATATGCTCTATCTTGGTAAATGTTACCTCAGCACCTGAAAAGAATGTATAGTCCATTGTGTAGGGTATTGTATAAATGTCAGTTAGATCAAGATTGCTCATAGTATTCTTCAGATCTTCTGTATCTTTACTGATTTTTATCTACTTGTTCTGTCAGTTATTGAAAGAGGAGTGTTAAAATCTCCAACAACAATTGTGGCTTACCCTTCCATTATTTTTTACTTCATGGTTTCTGGAGATGTATTCTCTAAGTGCGTTTAGAGTTGTTATGTCCTCTTGATGAATTGGCCCCTTTGTCATTATGAAGTGATCCTCTTTATCCATGGTAATATTCCTTGCTCTGAAATTTATACTGTCCAATATTAATATAGGCACTTCAGCTTTATTTTGACTAGTGTTAACATGATATAACCTTTCACTTTTAACCTATTGTGTCTTTATATTTGAAATAGATTTCTTGTGCACAGCATATAGTTGAGTCTTGCTTTTTAATCTAATCTCATGATCTTTGCTTTTTAATTGGGGTATTGAGACCATTTACATTTCAACTGATTATTGATATGGTTGAATTCAAATCTGTCATTTTGCTGTTTATTTCCTGTTTGTTCTGCCTGTATGCTGTGCCCTTGTCTTCAGTGGTTGCTTTAGAGTTTGTTATACATTTTTAACTTATCATAGTCTCCCTATGTAAATATTGTACCAGTTTATCTATAGTCTAAGAACCTAACAATAGTATTTATTTTCAGTTCCCTCATCTCAGTCTTTGTGTTATTATCATACATGTTACATCCTCATGTGTTATATACCCCAAAATATATTATTACTATTTTTGCTTTAGATATTTATCTTTTAAAGACATTTAAGTGGTAAGAAAAGTTGTATTTTATACTTATCCATGTATTTACTGATTATAGTGCTCTTCCTTTGTGTAATTCAGATTTCCATCTGGTATTATTTTCTTTCTATCTGAAGAGCTTCCTTCCTTTTATATTCCTTATAGTACAGGTCTCTTGATAATGAATTCTTTGAACTTTTGTAAATCTGAAAAAGTGTATATTTCACTTCCATTTTGGAAGATATTTTTATTTTTGCTGAATATAGAATTCTAGATTGACACCACCCCCCCTTTTCTTTCAGCATTTCACTGTCTTCTGGCTTGCATTCTTTCCAGCGAGAAGTTTACTGTCTTTTTAAATCTTTGTTCTTCTGTGCATTAGAACTTGCTTCTTCTCTGGTTGCTTTCAGAATTTTTTCTGTATCGTTAGTCTTAAGCAGTTTAATTATGAGCTTTGATGTAATTTTCTTTGTGATTCATGTTTTGGGGGTTTGTTGAGATTCTTGGATCTGCAGGTTTCTTAGTTTTCATCTAATTTGGAAAAATTAGCCATTATTTTTTCAAGTATTCTTCCCACCTTTGGAAACTTCAGCTGCAAATGTATTAGATCATTTGAAGTTGTCCCACAGTAAAATGTTGCTCGGTTGTTTGTTTTAGTTTTTTTTCTATGTTTCATTTTGGATAGTTTCTATTGCTGTGTCTTCGAATTCACTGATCTTTTCTTCTGCGTTTTCTAATTTATTAATCCTGTCTAATGTATTTCAGACACTGTCCTTTTTTATCCCTAGAAGTTTAGATGGCCTTTTTTATATCTTCCATGTTTATACTTAACATGGTCAATCTGTTCTCCACCTCCTTCAGTGTATATAATATAGTTATGACAACTGAATTAATGCCCTTATTTACTAATTCTATCATGTGTCATTTCTGGGTCAGTTTTGACTAATTCCTTCTTCTACTCATTTTGGGTTATAGTTTTTGCCTTTTTCATACCTTATGATTTTTTATTGGTATTAGATGGGACCAGCCCAGTGGTTAGCCTAGAACAGGGGCGGTGAACCTGTGGCCTTAAGGCCACATTTGGCCTTGTAGGTCGTCAAGTGTGGCCTTTTGACTGAATCCAAAATTTACAGAACAAATCTTTTTGTTTTTATTCATACATTGTTCGTCTTTTATATTTTTTTATTTTTAAAAATGAACATATTTAAAAAACCAAAGAATAAAATAAGTTTCAACGAAATAATCCTCCCAGATTGACCAGGATAATTAGAACATTAGTAAGCCCTAAGGGTAAATTGACGGCTGCTATGCTTATGGTTTAGTTCTAACTTCCCCGTCCTGACTGGCACCACTACTGCAGAAGACTGATTGATGAGAGTTTATGGGAGTTGAGTATGCCAGTCGGTTATCAGCTTTGGACAGCAGTGCACTCACTCTGTTTCTGTTTGAAGTGCAATTTACGAATAGTCACACAGCTCGCCAGTATTTTTTAATTTTGTCTGCTTAACAGCCCATCATGTCAAAGAAGACCAAGAGAATGCTGAAGGAAGAAAAGAGATTTTTAATGAGGATTGAGAATTGCAATGTTATCTTGTTTCTGCTAAAGATAAGATGATTGACTTGCTTTGTGATACTGCAGTATCAGCATTAAAGAAATTCAGTGGTCATCAGCATTATAACACTCATAAGGACCACAAATATTTTAAATTAGAGGAGAGGCATGAAAAATTATATTGCAGAAATTAAAAGATGAAAAGCAAAAGCAAAGACACTTCTTCCAAGCAGGAATAAGACCTGGAAATAATGCCACTGAAGCAACTTATAAAGTAGCTTATATAGTCAGGAAAAAAAGGGAAGCCTTTCAGTGATGTAAAAATTTTGAAAGAATGCAGTATCTAAATTGTAGGATGCTTAGACCCCGGTAACATTTCAAACAACTGCCTCTGTCAAGGAGAACTATAACTGATCTGCAGCATGAATTAGCCTTCAACTTAACAGAACAACTTCATGCAATACTTCAAAAGGAAAATATATATTATTCAATCTCTTTGAATGAATCAACTGATACTACTGACTTGGTGCAGGTTTTATACTTCATTTGGGTCATAACAGAAGATTTTCTTTGCTATGAAGAGTTACTCGCTTTGGGTACTCTTGCAAACAGAACACAGGGAATAGATATCTTCAACAACTTTCAAGATAAATGTCATGAAGTTGGACTGAATTTGGTAAATTTAGTGACTGTATGTACAGGTGGTACACCTTCCATGACAGGAAAACATGAAGGGTTTATTGCACACGTAAAGTATTGACAGATCCAGATGCTCTCATGTCTTTTCATTGTATCAGCAAAAATCTCTGTGCTAAAGCTACTATTTTAAGTGATACTATGCAGCAAGTTATAAGAATTGTTAACTGTATTTGTGCAAATGCAACATGGCATTGTCAGTTTCATAACATGTTAAAGTTGAACAATGAGGAATACAGTGTGAATTTGCGCATTCAGTGTGGATTTGCTGTATCATTCTAAAGTCCATTGGCATCTCAGGGACATGTGTTAGCCAAAATTTTATCTCTGAGAGAACAGATAAATTTTATGAAGAACAGAATCAGCAATGTAAATTATTGAAAAATTTCTATAGGAATGCAGCATTTATGATATCGTATCAAATCAAAATGACTTGAATATTTCTTTGCAAGGTAAAACTAAGTCTGTATATGATATGTGGCCAAAATCCCAAGGATTTCAAAAAAAAAAAGCTATCTTTATTCAAAACATTTCTTCTTAAAAAGGAAATTTTGGATGAATGTTTTCCCCAGTTACCAAAGGTCATTGATGAGTAGGATGATATCTGTGAATCATTTGAAGAATATACATCTGTTATAGACCTCTTAATTGGAGAATACAATGAAAAGTTCAGTGACTTTGAGAATCATGACATCACACTCGAATTAGCTTTTCATCCTCACCTAGTTGATATTACCAAAACACCTAAAGAACTACAGATGAAAATTATTCAGCTCTCAGGAGATGACATTTTAAAGTCATCGATGCTAAGAAAGGCCCAATTGAAATATGGAAAAATGCAATAGAATACCCACACCTTTGGCAACATGCCTGAAAAATGCTTTCATGCTTTTCAACCACTTTTTGCTGCAAATCTGCATTCTCCTACCTAACCAAAATCAAGACATCCTTTATGTCATAAATGACTGATATCCATCTAGAGGATCAACTGAAACTGCAGACCTCTCTGCTGCAACCAGATATTCAAATGCTTTCCAACAAAAAGCAGACATAACAAAGTCATTAAAAGGTTAGTTAACTTTGAAATTAACAAATAGTTTTCATTTTTTTGAATTATTACATACATAATAGATTTTTACCAAAAAATGTACATTTTTAAGTATATCTAATTGAAGTTTCTTGAATGAGGCCTTATTTGATTACAGCTAAATTAATGCAGCCTTCCAACATGAAAAGGTTCCCCACCCTGGTCTAAAATTAATTTTCCCCATGCAACTGAGGCAGTATTTTTCTGAATATCTGGTGCCTTGGGAATAACAAGGTTTTCCATCCTATCTGATGGGAACACAAACTCTTCCTGCCCAGTGTTGGTCTGGAGATTGTTAACTCTGGTCCTTTCTGGGGTTTTTTTTTGTTTGTTTGTTTGCTTGTTTGTTTGTTTGTTTTCTGGCCTTAGGTAATTTCCTAACATCCATGTGTTGATTATTACTCAGCTGAAGACTATAAGCCCCTTCTGCACATCACTGGAGCTCTCCCTTAGGTCCTCTTCCAGCTCTCTGCCCTCTGGTTCGTTAGCTGCCTTGGCCTCCTCAGACTCCCAGTTCTTTCTTCTCACCTTAGGGAGACAGCTGAGCTCCACCTGGGTTCCACTCCCTACACTGGGGCCTAGAAACTCTCCAGTCACTAAGCTGAGCAACCATGGGACTCATCTCATTTGTTTTCTATCTCTCACAGTCACTGTCCTGTTCGGTCCAGTGCCTGGAAGCCTGTCAATTTCTCCCTTTCTTTTCCTTCCCTTTCCCTTTCCATTTCCTTTCCTTTCCTTTCCCTCTCTCTCCCCCTCTCTCTGTATTTTAGTATTTCTTCCTTTCTTATCATCACTCTAATACAGATGCTTGTTTCCTTTTCTTTCCCTCTCTCTCCCCCTCTCTCTGTATTTTAGTATTTCTTCCTTTCTTATCATCACTCTAATACAGATGCTTGTTTTGTCTCTTATCAGACAAGTTGATCAGCTTTTGAACTATTCTGCCAGTAAATAGAACCACTTATTGATAATTTATACTGTGCTATGCACTTTATATACATCTTCCTCATTTAATACAACAAGCTTTTGTTACTATTATTAATCGCTATTTTACAGATACAGAAACTGAGGCACAAAGAAGTTAAATAACTTGTCCAAGGTCTCGTAACTAATAAATAGTGGAACCTGGATTTGGACCCAGGCAGTCTTGTCCCAAGTGCACATGACCCCATGCCATTGCTGCTCACTATTCCCAGATTCGGCTTCCCTAAACCATAATTCTGGTCACATCTCCTCCTCTCAAAAGTCTTCAGAGGCTTCATGTCACTTCCCAAATAAACTAAAATCTCTAGAACATCAGTCCCCAACCTTTTTGGCACCAGGGACTGGTTTCATGGAAGACAATTTTTCCACAGATGGGGGTTGGTGGTGGGGAGGTGGGTAGGGCTGAGGAGGGGAGGCAGAACTCAGGCGGTGATTGCCAGTGATGGGGAGCAGCCGTAAATATAGATGAAGCTTCCCTCGCCTGCCGCTCACCTCTTGCTGTGCAGCCTGATTCCTCACAGGACACAGACTGGTACCAAGTTGTAGCCTGGGGGTTGGGGAGTGCAGCTCTAGAAGATGGAACTCAGGATCCTCCACAATATGTCATCAGTCTCCTTTTATAGCATTATTTTACATGTCTGAATCTTGTGCTGCTTTTAAGTTGAACTCGTTGCCTTATCTGTACCCAGTACTTTCTCACTTCAACACTTTGATTCATGTATTCCTATCTAATTAGGATGCTTTCACCCATGTCTCCACCTATCAAAGTCTTTAACACCCTTCAAGGATCAGTTCAAAAGCCTGTTCCTCCATTGAACTTTTCTGGATAAACCCTGTCACATGTGGTATATCTCACACTCACTCATTTTCTGCTTTGAACCTTTCTGGAATTCTCTGTGTCTCTTAAGGGTGTTATCACATACTGTCTTGTATTTTGCTATTAGTATACATGTACATTTCCCTTATTATATTGAAATCTCATTGTGGGGAACGGATCTGATTTATCTTCTTGCCTCACTAATTGCTGCAGAATCTTGCATATGGGGTCTAGTGTAGAGAACTACACATGAGTAAGAATTCAATACATAATTTGTTGAATGACTGAATGAATAAATTTTTGTTCTTTTGTTTGTCCTTTAGTTCATTCATTCATCTTTTGAAGTAACATCTTGAAAGCAGGTTCAGCTCACATACAAAATATCCTATAGTGTTCTTTGTATGGACCATTGCTCTCACCCAGAATATTTCATAGCTTTTTTTATATTAAAGGGTGAAATGGAAGGTTAAGAGTTAGAAGTGCATTTGATCTTTTCCTGACCCTCTCCTGACTTTTGTGTGACTTCAAGCATGTCACTTGAACCTCTCAGAGACCTCAGCTGTGAAATGGGGCTGCCTGGTCTCACAGAGGGATTGTGAAGAGCAGCAAATCACAGTCCTTGCCTAAACAGAATCACCTGCAGGGCTCTGACACCTACATAGAATGATGAGGGAAATTTAATTTCCCAAGTCAAGTGGTTAGTTGGACCCACACTTTCAATGTCTGTAGGAACAATTAGATGAGAGTCCTTGAAAATCTGTTACTTTTCTCTTCCTACTCAAAATATTTCTAATTTGTTATGCTTCTAAATGTTCTTATTTATTAGACAAAACAGCATATTGTTACCTTTTCTTTTTCAGACTTCAGAAGTAGGAAGATATCATTTCAGATATTTTTAAAAGAAGTTGGATTTGGGGAAGAATAAAATTACCTTGAATTTTTATTTTATACCATTGAATTTAGAAAATCTCTGCCACAAAGAGAACATTTTGAAAATGATGCTAATCACATTTTAAAGATAACTATTTGATAATGACTATATGTAACTCATGAAACATGTTTCCACCTAGCTTTTTGTTTGTTTGTTTGGTGTAGGTAGGCAAGACAATTGCAAATAAGTAGAGCAGAAAACAAATAAAAATACGGTTAGCCATCTTGCAAACAAAACCTTTCTGTACCATTACTGTATTCTATAAAATCTTTCAAGTAGTAAAACTTGGAGGATTTAATAGATTTCCCAGTATTGTTTGTTTTCTAATTGGGAAAAATCCATTTAATAGGAAATTTCTTAACATTGTATAGAGCATGTGCTGATTATCATTCTTTGACTGCTTTGGGTTTCTGCTGCTTTTAAACTAGCATTTAAATGGACCATTTGATTAATCATTTGTATACTGACTGTAATCCTCCCAAATTTCCTTTCTGAGTTGTACATACTGTAGAAGACAATTATGTCGCCACAGATTAAATAAGTGAATTAAAACAGAATAGCGGCATAATTTGACCTGTGATTTTGCTCTCCTTCCCCTTAGTGGAGCGTGTGCCACTCCAGCAAATAAATGAAGTCATCCATGACAGCTTGTGATGAATTGCCGTATTTATACTGTATATTTTAATAGCCTCACACTAATTTAAATTGAGCACAGAGTAAATTATAATTCAGTCACTTGACTGCTTATATTTAACTTGACAACTCATCCTTATTTGTCCTGGAGGTGTAGTGGAGAGCAGTGGAAATGCACTCAGGTATTTCAGTTTCTTACTTAACCCTTTCTCCATGAAATGCTTCATATTCGAATTCCCTCCAGTTTGAAATGTTTAGCGCCAAGGAGAAAAAATAACGAAGACTCAGGGAGCCCACACTTTCCTTGTACTTCAAAAAGAAAATTAGTATTTGCCGTGCTTTTCGCCATTGCCTTCAAGTAAGGAATTGGACTTGTTTATTTTTAGCAGTTTTAAAGCTCACTCACAATAAGGCCCAGGGGAAGGAGAATTAACCTTCCACCCAGAGTGCCAAGTCTCCCAGAAAATAGAGAGCATTTGACTAGAGTTATTTTAAGGTGGATTTTACTTTCCCTCTCACGTTCCCAGAAATTGCTTTATTCACTTTTCCATCATTATGGAGTCTCCACCTTTGTAGACTATAGCAAATAGTAACAGTGATTACTAATTGGAGTGCAATGGATTAGCTCCACAAATACTGTATTCAATGCTGCATTTTAGGTCAGCATGGCATTTTTATTTATTTTGGTGTTTATGTCTTCAGTTTTAAATTCAATGGTAGAAGTCAAGCAATCCGTTTCTTCTGTCTAGAAACAGCTTCTTATATAGAGGATTATGGTTGTAAGGAGCACTTTAATTAAATCCCACATCACTTACTTGGCACTACTGTGACATGTTGAGCTAGATTGTGGAAGAGTTCTTTGAATGTCCTGCTAGAGTTTTAACTCTTTTCTAGGCCCTAGGAACCCAATTAAGGTTCTTGATCAAGGGACTGATATGTTCACAACCAGTGGTTTGCGGTTAATTCCAAGGTGTTGGCTAGTCTGTGGAATCATGTCGACAATTAGGCTGGTGGCCTGGAGATGAAATGTATCTTAGCGGTCATATGTCTTAGCACTGAATAAATGGCACTTTTGAAACTTTAAATAAGTGGTTCACAACCTTACTGTGGGTTAGAAATCACCTGGGGAACTTTTTAAAAATGCGAAGATGTGGGCTCAACCTGAGATTGTGATTCTGTTGTTCTGGGGTAAGACCTGTGCGTATGGATTTTTTTTAAGTGCCCCAGGTATGATAACATGAGGCCAGGGTTGAGAGCCATTGCTTTATGGTCAATAATAACTTCATTCCTTTTAGCAGAGTTTTTTAGGGTGAAAGATTCCTGTACTTGACATAGTGGTATGAATAGCTGTAATATTTTACAGCATAGAGTTGAATCAACCCCAAATGAATGAATTTTGTTGCTAAGTTTTATACAGGAACAAAAATGTAAGTGAATATTGTTGGCAAATGACTATTGATCAGGAGAAGTGTTTAAATGTTTCTTGGCAGTTCTGTATTACACTTACAGTCTAGTTTAGTGAGAGCTTTTATAAATAACCCTAAAGCAAACTCTTGATAGAAACTGGCTATACCTTTTTTCTCACCCTCCCCTCCCCTCCCCTAAATCGATGTCACTACTATAAAATGTATACTTTAAAATTGTCCTTTTCTTTCTTTGCTCTATCAGCAGTTTGCAATTCAAAATTTATGTTTTTTCTCCTGTATGATTATATATTTTCAGTGTTAATACAAAATGTAATTCAGTGTCGAATGTTGCCTAACCTATACTATCATGGTAATCCTGAATGTCAAGTTTTTATCTAGAAATGTCTAGAGTCAGAAATTCTGCCTCAAATCTTAAAAATTGGCTTCTGTTTTATTCTCATCACTGTCTTTTTAAAGTAAAAAACAATTACTTTTGAATTGGTTTCACTGAAGTGCTTAGTGAAATTTGAATGGTACGGTCTTTAAAAATAAGTGTTTGAAATAAACTCAAATGTATTCTGAGTAAATGTATAAATATTTTACATTTCTGCATTACAAATCTGACTCAGTGGTTGATATTTGAAGGAAAACCATAAAGCATCAGGAAGTACTGGAAAACACAGAGTCAGACGGGGCCCTACCAATGCCAGGCCCCGTGGCTCCCTGAAAGGAAACCTTGCTTTCCTCTTCACTGAAAGAAAAGAATTAAAATGAAATGAGGTTCCATCAAGCTCCGATAATCTGTAATAGTATTAGCAAACAAATTGGAAGAAAACTAAAAAATGATATATTTTTAAAACTCTTTATTACTCTTGTAACTAAAAACACCATTTTAAATGTCATTTTTACTCATCATCCTCTCTTTTTATCACCTAGTGTCTGAATCATGAGACAGTTCTTTTTTTAATGGTTTGAGGGTCATTCCTATCTTACTCTTTTGAAAATAACCAATGTGGCCAAAATAGAGTGCATAAATTAAGAGTGTTATAACTTAACTGACTTTTAAAGCCATTAATGCTGACCTTTGAGACCTGGCTTTTTCTCTGGTCCCATCAATCACTTCTGTACCCCCTCCCCAATACAAAAGGTTAGACAGATGTGGATACCGTTTATAATACTGGGGATTATAGCGGTGGGGAGGGGGAAGGGAAGATGAATAAAGGAACCACTATATATTTTAGTTCTTATATTTCATAGTGATTATAGGTATATTTAATTTGAAGGTGAGCATCTCATCACCAGGAAATGGAGGCAAAAGAACAAGAAAACTAAATAAATTTTAAAAGTATGTGAAAAAATTAAACAATAAAACAAATTTGAAGGTGAACAAATGTGTGAATGTTAATATCTTTCTGTATTTAGGTCATACTACTAGATATTACACTGGAACTTCAGAAACAAATTATGTCTGAATTGGAAATTCTTTATAAGGTAATTTTTTTCTTGGTCATTTTTACCTGTAAAGCATTCCTATGGTATTGGCTTGCAGGTTTATAACTACTTTTGTCTTATTTTGTTACAGTGTGATTCATCATATATCATAGGATTTTATGGGGCATTTTTTGTAGAAAACAGAATTTCAATATGTACAGAATTCATGGATGGTGAGTTTTCCCTTTACAATACTTTTTAAATGATTTTTTTAAAAATATAGAGTGCTTTAAAACCTAGTTTTGATATAGATGTCAAATAGAATTAAAAATAATTAAAATATGCTAATAATTACCTTCTTTATACTCTAAAATTATCTTAGTGTTAGGGGTTCCTGGTGTTAAATATTTATAGCTGAGCTATAATTTTAAGAATATAACTTCATTTACTTTATTGAAAATTTAAATAGAACAGATTAAATGCTAGTCTAATCGGTGGTTTGATATTTGATTCTTCTGTGCAATCTGTCTTTACATGCAAAACAGATGTTCTGTTCTTTTAATGTTCCAATAGCCAAAACAGATTTTCTTTTAAAGAAATCTATTAACCCAATGTCCTATGTCTTTCAGAAAGAAATCGGTTCTTAATTGCAAGATAAGAAATTGTTTTTCAACACAGCTGTTTAGCCAAGATGTGTTTAGTTTTCTTGGACTTTAGCCCTTTCCTTCATTCCATGTTTTTTATTTGTTTCTATTTCAGTAGCTCTTCTTTCTTGATCTGAATATTATGGCAAAATACGGGTTTCTAGGTACTTATAACTGCAATGATGTCATCATTATTATACCCACTTTAAATATAAGCAGTCTTCAAATTTTGCGTATTCAGTTTTTCAGTGTCTAGTCCATTAAAATGCAATTTTTAAAAATATACTTAGTTCCTTGTGGGGATTCTCAGTATACTGCTAAAGCAAGTGCCCAGCCAAACTTTTTAATGAGCCAATATGGATACCTTGTTATTATAATAAGATGGAAGATGTATTATAAGTTAGTTATTGTAGATATCAAGAATTAAAACTCTTACAAGCATATGGATAGTATGACAATTGCAGAGACTTACTACAATAAGTGTCTTAATAGAGCCAATACAGGTTATTATGTTATAACTTTCATCATTTTTTCTTTGAAGTCTTCAATTTTTCAGTTATATTAAAACATTTTTATTGAACTATAACTCAAATACCATAAAAGTCACCCTTTTAAAGCTTATAATTCAGTGGTTTTTAATATATTCACAAGGTTATGCAACCATCACCACTATCTAATTCCAAAACGTTTATTACCACCCCTAAAAAGAAACCGTCCACCCATTAGCACTGATTCCTTACTCCTCCTTTCCTCTAATCCCTGACAACCGCTGATCTACCTTCTGTCTCCGTGGATTTACCTATTCTCGGCATTTAATATAAATGGAATCCTACATTATATGGCCTTTGTGTCTGGCTTCTTTTATATATTATAATGCTTTTAAGGTTCATCCATGTTGTAGCATGTACGAGAACTTCATTCCTTTTTATCACTGAATAATATTCCATTGTTTGGCTATACCACATTTTGTTTATTTTTTTAGGCTTTATTCGTGTTATTAATATTATTATTATTAATAGCATTGTGGTAACAATTGAATTAGTATTGTTACCTTGGAAACAGCTCTTTTTTTTTCAAGTATTTATTGTTATAAAATGATGTACATGGTTCATTGAGCACAAAAGCAATTTTCATAACTGAGCATATAATTCCAGTTTTATGGACATATACTGTTATCTTCTATATTACATCTATACGCATACTGAAACATTTCTGGAAGATTATATGCTAAAGCCTCATAACGAATACTTCTTAATTTACACATCATGCCTTTACTCCATTTTAAGTGTACAATTAAATGATTGTTAGTAAATTTACCAAGTTGTACAGCTATTCATGTAAATCAGTTTTAGAGGATTTCCTTCCCTCTATTGAGACCCCTAAAACCCTTCCCCAACTACATTTCAAGCATGCCCCTCCCCTCCACAGTGCTCACCACATCCCTCAGATGCAGGTCTACCCCCCTCTCCCCGAATCCCTACTGAACACCACCACCATTTGAGCACCATAGTGCTAATCAGTCAGTACCAATTTGATGGCAAGTACATGTGGGGCCCATTCTTACAGTCTTGTGTCACCTCATTTTGAATAATGAGCTTAAGCTTAATCCAGGATAATATAAGCGGTGCTAGTTCACTGTTGTTTCTTAAAATTGAGTAATATTCCATTGTAAACATATACCAAATTTTAGTAATCCAGTCATGAATTGATAGGCACTTGGGTTGTTTCCACAACCTAGCAATAGTGAATTGTGCTGCCATAAACATTTGGGTGCAGATGTCTTTATTACAGAATGTCTTATGTTCTTTTGGGTAGATGCCTAATAATGCTATTGCTGGATCGAGTGGTAATTCTATTTTTAGCTCTTTGAGGAATCTCCAAATTCTTTTCCACAGAGGTTGCACTAATTTGCAGTCCCACCAGCAGTGTAAGAGT
>CAUYRT010046295.1:0-59443 GCA_963574885.1 Lepilemur ruficaudatus | reverse complement strand
AGTATGTCACCAGTACCTTCAGGGGCAATGATGCCCACCGCATTAAGACACTAAATGTTGAAGAGCCTTAAAGTCCTACTCTATCCTGCAGTCACCTTTGATAGGTAAATATCACATCAACATGTATAATCCTTGGAGGTCAGGCGCGGTAGCTCACACCTGTAATCCTAGCGCTCTGGGAGGCCAAGGCGGGTGGATTGCTCAAGGTCAGGAGTTCGAAACCAGCCTGAGCAAGAGCGAGACCCCATCTCTACTAAAAATAGAAAGAAATTAATTGGCCAACTAAAAAATATATAGAAAAAATTAGCCGGGCATGGTGGTGCATGCCTGTAGTCCCAGCTACTTGGGAGGCTGAGGCAGAAGGATTGCTTGAGCTCAGGAGTTTGAGGTTGCTGTGAGCTAGGCTGACGCCATGGCACTCTAGCCTGGGCAACAGAGTGAGACTCTGTCTCAAAAATAAATAAATAAATAAATGTATAACCTAGACAGCACAGCCTAAGAAAGCTTGTCTTTCTGGAAAATGACCTAACTATACCAATCTTTATTAAAAGGTGCTAAAATGCCAACATAGAAGTAACCTCAAATGTAGGAGAAGGACCATTTTTTAATCTAAAAAGTTACATTCATTTTTCAGAGTGCACAGTAAATAATGTTGACCTCTGATCCACATGGATGTTTTTCTACCTTCAGCTTTGTTTGTGAAATGATACAAATATTCCCAACCATGTAGAGTGATGGCCAAACACTTAATAGTCACATATGTCACTGCTAAGCCGAATCTTTGAAAGGAGGGTCCAACAGCAATGAATGGCCCTGTAACGTTCCCAGCACCCTAAGGTGGGCAGAGCTCAGGCTTCCCTTGCCGCTCTCTGATCTACCCCCACAATTAATAAACTTCTAATTGTGGGGTCCAAGTAGGAAAAAGACCTAAGTCGGCTTTGCTGTTAGTTGATATGATCATGGAGACTCCTAATGAAAATAGAATAATTACGTAATAAAATACCAAATATTCTTACAAGATTCAAACTGTGCTTAAATATACCCAACAAAGTATACTGGCAAATATATTTTTTCTATTTAGTAGGTTGACTTTTTTTGTGCTGACAAGCATTTAAGTGGATTTTTATTTAAAAAAAAAAAAAGCAAGACTTTTTATCAAATTTATTGTCCCAAGGAAACCATGCCCAAGAAACAATCAACTTAATGAAATCAATATGTCACTAATCACCCAAAATTTATGTTTAAGATGTGAATGGCCCCTCTATTTGGTCTCAACATGCTCATCAATCTCTACTAACCATGTCTGTGGATATGTCAGCAGGATATTTTATGGCTCTAAATTCATGAACTTTCACGGTACAATAAATATTTTGCATTCATACTAACTGGCTTCAAAGTACAAATGTGTAACCACTTAGAAGTAACAGAAAATTTCACTGCTAGAGATGGGAATCTGGGTTTTTCTATAAGCAAGTAGGTGACCCTGGGCAGGTGAATTAACAGCCAGGCCTCAGTTTTTTTATTTGTAAAGTGAGCGGATTGGATACATTCCATGTTTTCTAGACTTCCAACTTAAGTAGGACCTTCATGATTGTTGCCAAATACATGTGTCATTTGTTCTAATAGTTCTATTAATTATTTTCCTTAAATCCACTCACTTTTAAAAATATAAATCAATTTATCCTAAAAGGAAACTTTATATTTGTACCATAAATGAGACATCAGTATCAGTTGACATAAATGTAGATAACTAAATGAAAGCAAAAAACAATGTATTAAATTCTAACTAAATTTGATGTTTCCAGCTGAAGGCTCAGATCCCACCACCTTTTCTCTTACTAGAAAAAGACCTATTTACATGAGAGAGAACAGGATTTCACAAAATAAATATTTGAGGCTTTGTGGGCCACATAGCCTCTGGAACAAGTACGTAACTCTGCCACTGTAGAATGAAAGCAGCCATCAACCAAATGTAAATAATATGTTGGCTATGTTCCAATAAAACTTTATTGACAAACACAAGTGATAGGCTGCATATGGCCCACAGTCTCTACTTTGCCAAGCCCTGGGTAAGATGAGTATGAAAGACACACTATCACCAAGTAAAGACTTAATCAGAAGACCTGAGAAAGAATTTAAAAAAGAATTCCATTCCCAATTGGAGAGCTAGTGGGCTTTAATGCCTTCAGTGTTCCATGTCACGAAGTTGGAAAAACCTAGGTTTAATTTACACTCTTAGATTTTATGATAAAACTCTTGCCTTTACCTTTAGCATCTTGGGTAAGGTCTAAGATTTCTTACCTGTGTAAATCCTTGGCACATTTTTAAGTTGTCTTCCTTGGGATGTTAATAGGGAAAGTTTTTAATTTTTCTCAGACTAATGGTTCTTGACCCTAGCTGCACATTAGAATTGTCTTCAGAGTTATAAAAATACCTACATCTGGTATATACCCATACCTCAGAGATTCTGATTTAGAACCAATAGGTTCGGACTCAGACGTGTATATTTTAAAGCATCCCAAATGATTCTGATGTGCAACCAGCGTTGAAAAGTTACTAATCTATATGTTGGCCAGGTCATCTTCCTCACAGTCCATTATTTCCTCCATTTGGTGTTAGTTCTAAGAGCACCAAACTCTATTTATTAATAGCTCAGATTGTTTGACTCTTGAAAGTCTTAGGACTTCACTTTCATTTGTGATTTCTGTTGTTTCTCCAGGTGAGGTCTGATTGAGCCCTCCCAGATACCCTGGGTACCTATACTGTTCATCTTCTCATACTCTCTGCTTCATCTCCCTAGAAGGCTTGACATCATTCTCAGCTCAAGATGTCTAGCTGAATAAGTTTTCTCTCCCCCTCCTCTGTCCCCACGACTACACTGACCCCTGCCATTAATACAAACTGGAGCAAAGCCAGGATGCAAAGGGAAAGGCATTTAGTATATTCTATAACATACAAAGGAAGAAGATTCCTCCTGTTCTGGAAGGGAAGAGAAATTCCTCATGGCTTGACAGAAAAGACTTACTCCATCCATTCATCTGAACTTTCATTAATACATAAACATTTATCAAGTGCCTACAGTGTGACAGGCATTGTGCTATTTGCTGTGGATATGACAGAGAATATGCCACAGACCTCGCCTCCAAGAAGCTTATGGTTTAGGTAAAGAAACAGACTAGTAAATAGGTATAGTAATGTCTTCTTTATCTTTAAGGGGATCTGATAGAAGTCTCTAGAGTGGAGTGTAAGCACAAAAGAGAAAGTGGTGTGCTAGAAAATGTCTCACAACCAGCTCTCCAGGGGAAAATTAAAACCTAATTTGTGGTGTTTGCCAATTTCCATGGTGTAAATACTTTCACCATAGCTGATTTCAAGTTACCAATGAGACCTTACTAAAAACAGTTGGGAAAAGATGCACACAATTGGCTTTTGCAAGCTTGCAAAGTCAGCCCCATCTAAGGTGACCAACCATCCTGGTTTACCTGGAACTGTCTCAATTTTAGCACTGAAAAGATTCACATCCCAGGAAACCCCTCAGCCCTGGGCAGTTAAACAGTTGGTCACCTTGGCTTCAGCACACCACTGGAAGAAAGTCCTCAGTTCTTCCTAGGAAGATCAAGAATGGTTTTAGAAAGGTGAGGCTTCAGCATATTTTCTTAAGTAGACACATGCTCCACTGTTGCCAGTGGAATCAGTGGCAACAAGTGTTTAAAATGTTAAACAAGTGTTTAAATGGAGGGACATCAGGATCTATGCTGTCAATCCAAATTTCTTTGGTCCTCTGAGGACTTGGGAAGTCACAGTGATGAGTACACTTGCAGTGTCCCCCCTCTCCCTCCCCTACCTCACGCTGATGGGCCCCTTGGGAATAAGACAAATCAGCAGTCAATTTGCATAGATTCTATAAGGCAGGAGGAAGTGACATTTTGCCTATGGAAATATTTGGCAATTTATCAGGCTGTCACCCAAAAGACGTAAGCATATTGGGAACTTTGTCCATCCCACTGGCTTCATGCCTTTTCAGCCGTCAAAACGCTTCTGCTAAAATCCACCCCCGGGGCACCCTGTAGTCCTTTAGCTATGATCCCTCCTCTACTCTGAGGGAATGATACTTAAGGAAATGGGGAGATAGAAAGTTTGATGTGAGATGAGAAGAGGAGGAAGAGGATGAAGAGGAAGCATTCTGAGAGCCTTTGAAGAGCAGACAGGCCAATTCCTGCCCCTGGATCATCATAATGAAGCCTCCTTGCCCAGCACTCTCATGTCAACTTATTTAACCTTCCTGAGATTCAGCCAGGCAGGGCAGGTATTAGTCCCAGTTTACCAATGAGAAGCAGAAAACCTGGTTCCATTTGAATCAGAAAAAATACTGGAAGAATTTGACAATAGTGCCTCTCCTGCATACACACTTTGCCCACCGGGAGATGGAGGTCCATTTTGTCTTGTAAATAGTCGCAAGTGGACTTCATTTTTCATTTCATTTTCTATTTTCTCATCATCAAGAAGATTTATTGATCTCACAGCTATGCGAAGGGTTCTTGGCTTCCCTGGTCAGTGGACAAGTCTCAGGTCTCAACTAGAGTTTCGTAGAAGACCAGCATTCCAAGAGTTGAACTGAGCTTTTATATTATTACATTTAAAAAAAAATATTTTTGACAAGGGCTCTTTTGACAAAGACTCACTTGAGAAGTCAATAGTAGAGTTTCTGAATCCAGACTGTGTGAGTTTGACTCCTCATTCCATCACTTACTAGCTGTGTGACCTTGGGCAAGTTATTAACTTCTTTCTGTGTCTAATTTCCCTCATCTGCAAAATAGGAGGTAATAATACCTACCTCACAGGGTTGTTGTGAGGATTAAATGAGTTATTACACATAATTATCTGGGCCAGTGCTTGGCACTTAGTGAGTGCTCCATATTTTGCTGTCATTCTCAATTTTAAGTTTTTCTACCATAAATTTCTCTTAAACCTTTAACCCCTGCTATCACTTATCTGTAAATACAAAGTGGTTTCTAATTTAGGATAAACTTAAATAATCATTTTGAGTTTGCCATAGTAAACTCCCAATTTTAAAGGCACCACATGAAGCACCATGTAAAGGGCTTATTCAACACTCAACAGGAATCAGATCAAGATGGAAGGAAGTAATAAAAATAACAGTAATAAATAACACCAGGTGTCAGTATCCTGCCAAGCATGTTTGATAAATAGCCTAGCAACCCATGAGGTAGGTGCTATTATTACCATGTTTCAGATGGGAAAACAGACTGAGAAAAGATAAGGAGGGAAATTAGCATCATGCTTGGTTCAAGGGTGGATATCTGTGAGCGAGGAGGCAGAACCCATGTGACCTCAAAGAAATCTCTTCCCCAAACTAGACTCAGTTTCCTCAACTCTGTAATGTTCTTAAAATCTATACAAGGTAAACTTACTATGGAATATTATTCAGCTTCAAAAAAGAAGGAAATTTTGTCATTTGTGACAACCTGAATGAACCTTTAGGACATTATGCTAAATGAAACAAGCCAGTTGTAGAAGGACAAATGCTGCATGACTCCACTTACATGAGGTACCTAAGACAGTCAGACTCACAGAAGCAGTGAACAGAACCATGGCTTCCAGAGGCCAGAGGGAAGGAAAATGAGGAGCTGTTGAATGGGTACAAAGTTTTGGCTATGCAAGATGAACTGGTTCTAGAGATCTGCTGTACAGCATAGGACGTAAAGTCAACAATACTCTATTATGCACTTAAAAATTTGTTAAGATGGTAGATCTCAACTTTGCACAGTGGCAGTATCATAGCCAATGAGGTTTATCTGAGGCAAAATTATTGCTACTTGAAAACTTTTCCCAATACCCCACCATGACAACTTGAAATATAGTCAACATTGGCAATTTTTGACAGTCTCTATGGAGACTGAATTTAAAAAAAAAGAACAGTAGAAAAATTTGTATTTTTGCAAAAATTTTTAAAAAAGAGGGTAGATCTCAAGTTAAGTGTTCTTACCACACACACACACAAAGAGGACTCAAGGAAGCTTTCAGAGGTGATGGATATGTTTATTACCTTGATTCTGGCAATACACATGTCCAAATTCATCACATTGTATACATTAAATATGTGCAATTTATTGTATATTAATTATACCTCAGTAAAGCTGTTTTAAATTTTTTTCCAGGAGTTTTGTAAAAAAACAGAAATCTGCACAAGGCAAGTTTAACCAGAATCCCTGACATTAGCTCAAGGTACCATTTTCTAGCAGTGGTAACTGCTTCCACCCAGGAGAATTCAGGCATGGCCGAGGCTCTGCCCTGCACAGCCTTCACCTGCTGTGTGGGGCTCCTGCCTAATTTTTGCCCCCACCTAATAAGCCCAGGCCACTGCTTGGTTCTAATCCTAGCCCTTGTTTTTAATCTCCTCAGCCTCCTCCTTATCACATGCCAGCTCAGACAGCAGCTCTTTGGATCAGTGTGCAGCGAACCCTCTGCCCTCTGCTCCCTAGCTCTTCCTGAGGGCTCTCTTGGCTCACAGCCTGGACACCAAGCAACCACTTTCAAATATTTACTGAGCAGAGTGCAGCAAGCCAGGGCTTCTGAGGAACTGCACTGGAAATATTAAACAAGCAGAATGCCACTCCCATGCATTTTGATAATACTTTCAGCGTTTGCAAATGACCCTTACATCCTTGTGTCACCAAGCATCCCACCTTCTACGTGCCATCACCCGCGTGCTTGCTGTAATCCAGCCTTGCGCTACTGCGTCACAAACACGAATGCATCTAAACCTCGCACGACCCCATGAGCAGGTGCGTTCCCACTTTAAAGATGAGACAACTAAGGCTCAGAGAGATGAATCAGCTTGCCCAAGGTGGTACAACCAGCAAAGGGCAAAGCAGTAATTGAACACAGTGGGTCTGACTCCCAAGTTCACGCTATGTGGACTGCTATGTCATGTTCAGATGTGATCACTGGCAGGTCATAGTAACGCACAAACCCATAGGCCCTGAAAACATCATGCTGTCACATCTGCCTGGCTTGTCCTCCCCACACCGCCACTCCTCCCTTTTATTGATTGCTTGCCTAACTCCTACTCGTCTTTCTAGAACCAGACAAACGTCAACTCCTCCATGAAAATCCCTCTCTCTCCTCTCAACTATTTGCATCCAAAGTACTTTCTACATCAGTGCAATTGTCGTGTGTCTATTTACATGTTTATTTCTCCGGGGCCAAGGACTGTGCTTCATAGATCATTGTGTCCCCTCACCTGGGTAGTGCTTAGCATGCAATCGATCATCAGTGCTTCGTTGAAGGAAGGGAAGGGAGAAAATAAGTGAGGAGGAAGGAGGGAGAGAGGGAAGAACTATTCAGAGGAGAGTTTAATTTGCCTGACACATATTTCTTCTTAATTAACTCACACATCTCTCATGAGATAGTCTTTTCTTATTGTCCAGTGTTGAAGCTATTCAGATAGAAAATGGGGACAAGAGGACTGATGAGTATGAGCATACTGAAGTGTGAGTGTATTTATGTCTGTGTTCTGGAAAATCCTGCTTACTATATAATACACAGAGCAACCCATTTGCAAACCATCCACCTCAGCAAACTCTTTCACAAACTCCATCGGCAGAGTTCGCTGCAACCAACCTGGAAGACGATTTTTCTAGAATGTTCCATTTCTATCTTAAGAGTTAAGATTTCCTTAAATTGGACTGGGACAGAAGGTGCTTGATCAGGAGTCTGTTTTTCCACTGTGGCCCTTCTGGCTCGGAGTATCAGGAACTTGATACAAGAGATGACCTTCCCTGTAGGCAATTGTCACGCTGAAACAGGAAGGTGTCTGAGTCATTTCACAGAGTGGATGTTTTCAGCATTCTTTCTGCCCAGGTGACACTGCTTCCTGGGGTCACAGCATCTCAGTTTATTTTCTATGCCTCCTCCTGGAGAGAAATGGATTGTTCACTTCCTTGTTTTAGAACAAGGAATGTAGAGACACAGAGAATGACATGTAGAACTGCTAGAAAGAAGAAAAATCAAGATAGAAAGTTCCCCAGCAGCAGGGCTGCCTTGTTCATGCACTAGGCTGTGCCTTTTGTAGAACTGACAGCATTTGCTTCCATTTTGAAGCTGAGGTACAGGCGTGATGGCAAGCACCTGAGAAGGGTTGTGTCCCAAGGAGATCCTCACAGCCCATGAGGTGTGAATTATCACACTTGTCAAACAAGACAGTTAACAAGGTGTGGTGTGGGGCCATCATGCCAGGCCACCTGGACTCCACAGCCTAAATTTTAAACCTTGTGACTTCCCTGTGTTAAATACACATCTGGAACTCCAGATCCAAGCAGCAGGTGACAGATGAAAAATTGGTCCTTAGAGAGCCATTTACAAGGTGAAAACTCAAGCAGAAAAATGTTTCAAAATATTCTGGAAAGTTCATTGCTGATCTGCCTTCAACAAATATTAATTGTTTATATTTACTGAGCCCATGCTCTCTGCTAGGCTTCATTGAATTCTTCCAAGAGCCTCACAAGGTAGGCATTATTATTATCCCCATTTACCATAAAGAAACCACAGCACAGAGAGGTTCCGTAACTTGCCCAAGGTAACACAGCTAATAAGCAGTGGTGCTGGAATCCAAATCCAGTGTAACTAGAAAGCTATGTTCTTATGAATATTATAACTTCAATGGCCAGCTATTATAAACATGATGTTGTTTGTGGCATCGTAAGATATATATATATTCAACAAGTTTGGAAGATATCTTTCAATATGTTCTAAACTTGTTGAATCAAAATATGCAGAATTAAAAACCTATATATTATATAGGTATGTGCATATATATCTTCATATATATCTTCCAAAGTTGTTAAATTTAAATATGCAGAATTGAAATCTGCATAAATGTCACTTTATAAAATTTGATAAATGCCACTCACTATAAGACAAAAAGCCAAGAGGCAGCTCAAAGTGGCAGGGGAAGAACAGACATTTATGTAGCTCCCTATATAACTGACACCTGAAAAGTTATTTCATGCAAGCCTCAAACCTTTCAAAGTAAAGACTGCTCCCACTTTACAGATGACGAAATGCTGGCTTAGAGGTTAATGGTCCAAGTTCATATGGCTGCTAAGAGACAGAACCACATTCAAACCAGGATTCCTAGGGGCTCAAAGCCTAGACTTCTAAAGACATTTTTATTGACATTTAATATCTTGTGTAGTCTTTATCTGTTTCCTGAGTGTCAGTGCAAGTGCTGATAAAAAACAAATCAAAAGAAAACAAAACCAGGAACATTGCAAGGAAAACAAGTCGAATATCCATGCTTTCGCCTAAAGCCTCACAAAGTGTCTGAGCCCATCCTCGAGTCCCCTGTGTGCCATTCAGTGTCTGACTCACATTCCCACTTTCTGTGGATGTTCTGCCCAGTGACTTCAGGTTTTAAAAACTAAATCTTCCCATTGGCAAACAGGTCTGAGGCCCCAGAGTCAGCTGCCTGTCCCGAGAACAATGAACAATGGATGTGGAATGTCAGTTCTGTATACATTCCGGAGAAGTTCGGTACCCAGCTCATGGGAACAAGCCATAGGACACCCCTTCCATCAACACTGGGCATCACTGATGAATACGTCCATTGTGGAGGCTGCCCCAGCCATGCAGAGGGGAAAGTGCCAGGCAGACTGTTTTCTTTTGCTCTTTTTTAAAAAATCCCATCACATGATTCCTCCACTCCGACATCAGATATTCTGCTGTTACAAGGAACAAGACTGGATTCTTTTCCTAGCGGGTTAGGAAAGATAACCAACATGGCTGACCGTGGTTCCTGTAAAGAGACGGGGCTGTGACTTCACCCTGCCTGGTGATGGCCGTGGCCTCCGACATAGACCCCGACCCCACGTTATTTGTTAAGCAAAAAAGAAAAAACTAAGTCCCAATATCACCTCCATTCCTGACACGTAGTTCAGCACTCTCCCACTGCACCCCCAGATGTCAGAGCTATTTTGGATTAAATGACAGCGATTTACTAATTTTTTTTGGTCCTGGATGAACAAACTGGACATGTTCAGAGAATTCTTTTGTCCCATCCCTCAGCTCCTATAACTCTATGATTTTTGTATCATGAATGACCTTCCTAAAACAGGAAGGGGATGAGGGGCAGGAATGTCACTTTGTATCTGCCAGAGTGAGAAAGTCCCGGGTCTAGCCCTGACACCCACTCAGACGTTGCCTGGCCAGGTGATTGTAGACAAGTCTCCACATGGCCTCTGCAAGAGCTCACAGCTTCTTCACTCAAATGAGGAAAAGTTGCCCCTCTGGGGGAAGTGGCCCTGCCAGCACCGAGCTTGGCAAGTGTCCCTCAGTGGGATTCCACCGGGGCCCCTTGGCCAGGGCCCTCAGGCAGGGCATAACCTGCTCAGCCATTCCCAGAGCTCTGTGTCTCCGTTTCAATGTATAGTTGTGAAGTGGGACAGACAGTAAGTGTTCCACCAAATTTTCTGCACTGATGAAGCTAAAATGCATATAGAACAGCTTGTGAATTAGCCTGCTAGGAAGAGATTTCTGTGCCCTTGTTCCATTCTACCTCACTTCCCAAGCCCTCCACTATACTTCTGATGAAAAGCAAAGACACCATTTACTCCTTTGAGGTTGCTACTTCTACACTCAGAGAACCATCTCCTTAGCAATGTGATTAGAAAGCAGGGTGGGCTTCATAAGCATGCAGCCGCACAGGGCCCCATGCTCAGAAGGGCCCTGTGCTTGGTTTGATGCTCTGACGTCACCTTATTGAGATTCTTAACAATGTTTGAGTAGGGAGCCCTGCACTTCCGCTTTGCACTGAGTCCCACAAATGATGTAGCTGGTTATGCCAAGAAGCCTTCAAAAGCACCAAATAGCTTTCTTATGCCCCACAAAAGATTTGGATATGGAAAGGGGATGTGTCACCCCTCTGCTGGAATGTGCAGGCCATAGTCATAGAATGTGGGGCAGGATGTGCAGTGGGCGGCACACGGGCTTTAGGAGGCAAACCTCAGACAAGCTCCCTAACTCATCTGTAAGATGAGGCCACTAACGCCAGCTCTTCCCTGTGGGTAATGAAGAAAGGTCTATACAATGCCTGGGCTATGGCAGGTGTTCAGCAAATGTCAGTCCCTCTCCTGTTTGTTTCAGGAGCAGACCCCTCAAGATGGGCTACGCCCTCCTCTCACATCCCATAAGGCAGTAGGGTGGCAGGGAGTCCTGAAGATCCCTTCTGCTCTAGGAGTGTATGATTCTCCACTAACCACAGCCTAGAACTCAGCCCTGCTCCAGCTCATGGATAGTCAGGACACATTGGGTTGCAAAGGCAGAAACTCAACTCATACTAACTTAGACAAAAGAGAAGTTTGTTAGTTAATGAACTGGGAAGAGCAAGATACAGGCACTGGTGCATCTGAGGATTTATACAATGTTATTCGATCTCTCTCTCTATCCCCTGCTCCCATTATATAGTGCAGTGGTCCCAATATTTTGGGGGACCAGGGACCATTTTCATGGAAGACAATTTTTCCACGGATGGCAGCAGGGTGGTTTCGGGATGATTCAAGTGAATTATGTTTATTGTGCCCTTTATTTCTGTTACTATTACATTGCAATATATAATGAGATAATTCTACAACTCACCATAGGTTGGGGACCCCTGAAATAGTGGTCAGAATCAAAATGGCCACCCACAGCCCTAGACTCACACTCCCTCGGCTTAGCAAGCCCAGAAGGGAGAGACATGTCTCTCTTTCAATATCTATGTATCCCCCAAGGGAAGTACTCTAATTGATTCTGCTTACATTTCATCCCCACTCCTGAGCCAATCCTGATTGGCAGAGTGACAGGGCACCTGCCCATGTTGGTAACTGCGGGCAGAACGATGGGGCTGAAAAGCCTCGAGACTGACAGCACCAGCGAGACCACATGGGTGAGGGAGGGGAAATCCCCCGCAGGAACTAGGCATGCCCTGCAGATAAATGCAACCTGCCCACCAAGCCGTGCGTGGTTACTGTTCACTCCCACTAGCATCCAAGGAAATGAAAGGCGGGAAAGTGGAATCGGGTGGTGCTGGCAGCAGCACCTAAACCAGCCTTCATCGAAGGATGGGAAATATATAGATACATGTCACCAAGGAGAGGCTCCAAGAGGAAAGGCAAACAGCTGAGAAAACTCAGGGTGTGTTCAAAGCTACTAGCTGCATAACTGCAGTTAACCTCACATCTTTGAATTTTTATAATATTCGTGATGTATTTATTTTTATGGTTACATTCTGTTTATGCAAGAAATACTGGCTTTACATTTTAGTGTTCATTGAAAGTTTTCTTTTTAAAATAACTTTAAGAAAAAAAAGGTTAGCTGAAAGAAAAATAATAAGCAAATAATACTATAGACATAGGTAACTGTGGACAAATTAGTGCATGTATTACGCCAATGAATGAAGTGTGGGAAACAGCTCTGCACAGTACACAATCAGGACTTTCCTCCCCACAGAGCACTAAAAAACCAAAAACTGTGCTCTTGCTGTTTCATATAGTATCTCTGACAAACCAATATATGTCTCTCATATGATGGCAAAGACCCAGGCCACCAAATGAATCTGTAGTAAGATCCTAGAACCCTCGGCGTCTGGCCAGCAAAGCCTATTCCTTAGACATAGCTGTGTCTTGCAGCAGAAAGAGAGAAGCAGCACTCCAGGACATTGGCACATAGTGTTATTCTCTATTTCAGAGACAGACACACAAAGGTGGGGTTGATATGAAAATTGCTCTTCGCTGAGTTGGCCAGAATGATTGTCTTGAGAACAGAGGGGACCATTCTCCTGTGGCCATCCATGGCCAGCTGGCCCCAAGGAGTACCAGCCACCTCTCTGGCGCCAGTGTTTCCCCAGCTGATTTCCACATGTACCCACGTGTAAAGTGTCAGCTGCTCCCTTGTTTGGATGACCACGTGGTCTTCCAGTTAGCTACCAATTTTAGCCAGAAATAATTTAAGAATGCCTATATTGTCATCTCACCTTTCAATTATTTTCTCCAGGCCAAAGCAAGAAGTCACCAGGGTTTCAATGTGGATCGAGATGCCAAAAAGCTGAACAAAGCCTGCAAAGGAATGGGTACGAGAGATATTTTGTTTGCTAATTTACTTTTGAAGTTGATTAGGCTTGGTCTCATGTCCAAGTTTCCCCATGATGTTAGGAAGACAACCTCCCACTTATCTTGTGTATTCCAAGCTAGCTCGGGTCAATCACTTCAAATGATCTCTTTATTAAAGCTCCAGAAATTATAATCAGACCCTATTACTTTTCCGGATCCTATGTAACAGAAGTTTGGTATTGTGACATTTAACTTGACCTCAAGGCAAGGGAAACTTCGTGAGAAGTGCGGTTCCTGCAATCCTAGTGCCATCCAAACCCACTGCCCCTTTCATGGGAGGTAGTGGGGAGCCAGGTCTGATGTGAGCTGCATTAGGGACCTGGGAGCAGCATCTAGAAGTAGATCAGGTGTGTGCAAAACTGTGGCCGAGATCAAGAATCAAGGGTCAAAACCGGAGAGGCTGTTTACACTCAGGCCTAAGCACCAGTGCATGGCCAAGGGTTGAGGACTCAGTGAGAGGTCAGGAGTAAGGTGAACCCAGGACCAAGGTGGGGCAAGGGAGAAAGCATCTAGGTTATAGCCATGAAGAGAGGCTCTGGGACCCAAGGAGTCCACTCAGGCAATGAGGTTCTAGTCCCCGAAGCCTGGCAGGGGGTGGGATGCAAAGCACAGGTAGAAGGGTTTGCCTTGAATGGGAGCAGGCTGCCATGTCAATACCTTCACAGGTGTTATTGGGCAGAGCTGAAGGTGCTGTTGACCTGACATTGCTCAGTGGGTGGGAGGCAAGGTTATCTACTGAAGACAAGGGCTTGACCATGCAGTAGGGGCCTGCGTGGTGGTTTGGAATCACTTTTGAGTAGAGTGACAGAGATGGGGGCATGACCAGCAAAAGACTACGGATCCATGCCAGAGCCCCGCCAAGTAGGGAGACCACAACTTCGCATGGCCCCAGCCCACCTGGCTGTGTGATTTTCTCCTGCCACCTGAAGGGAGGAGAGGAGAAATGGAGGTTAGTTTGATCCTGGCTTTGGGGATCAAGGGTCTAGAAGAACAAGCAAGTGAGATCATTGAAGGGGATAGAGGGGTCAAGGCAAGGTTGATTAAATTCCTGAATTTTCTTTTCTAGATTTATTGAGAAACAAAGATTTCAGGTGTTGGGCTAAGCACTTGAAATATAAAATCTCATTAAGTTATTCTCCATTAAGTTAAATCCATTTTTCAGATGAGGAAACTGAGGCCCTGAGAAGTTAAGTAACATACTCCAAGTCACAAATCCAGTAAGTGGGGAACACTGGGATTGAACCTTATTCCTGTCACTCACTCCAAATGCCACCAATTTAGAGCATCCCCGCGAGGCCACCTCAGCTGTGCAGTGATAGTTCTGGAGAGGGTGGGGATGGGACTGAGAAGACCTTGCCCAAGCGCTATTAACAGCTGGGAGCAGCCATTCGAGTCCACGGGAAGCTTTACTGAATCATTCTTTTGCTTACTGCGATATAATTCACACACCGTAAAATTCACCCCTTTGCAATGTTCAAGTCAGAGTTTTAGTACATTCACAAGGTTGTGCAACCATTATCACTAATTCCAGAACATTTTCATCTCCCCGAAAAGAAATCTGCACCCATTTGGGAGCCCTTCAGCTCCAGGCGATCACTAAGCCATTTACTTCTGGTCTCTAAGGATTTGCCTATTCTGGACTTTTCATATAAACAGAATTGTACGATATTTGGCCTTTTTGTGTCTTTTGTGGCTTCTTTCACTTGGCATAATGTTTTGTGAAAACAAGTGATAGTTTTTTTAGAAGTAAATTAGCAGAGATGTGCTCTCCTAGGAATGGATGTCATGGTAAAATATGGCCATAAATTCGCACACATAAATTTGTGTGACCCCAGAGGAAAAAACTAGGATCCGTGGTGGAAGTTCCAAGGAGACATAGTTTGCTTTAATATAAGAAACGTATCTAACCGTAGAATAGCAGCTGCCTTGCGCAAGAAGTGTTGAGAAGTCCCAGGGATGGGGGAAGATCTGACGGGAGAGTGGTAGATGGGATTGCTACATAGTCAGTATTCTTGGATAAATCACAGAGAGAAAGAGAGGGAGGGAGAGAAAGAGGAGAAAGAAGAGACGAAGGAGAGAGGAGGGAAAGGGAAGGAGGCAGAAATGAAAGATGACAAACAGTTGCTTATTTGGGGGCATCAGAGGGCCCATTCACACCCTGACTTGGCTAATGTCATATTGGGACCATGCCACCAGGAGGCAGGCTTTGCATGGACCTGGCAGGATGGTTATGGCTGAACCAGCCTCCCAGGTGCCTTCCAGGTGAGGCTTCCTGCTGCCTTTACGTGAGGTCCTGACACCTGGACATGGGATGGAGACAGGAGCCCAGGTGGGTGTGGGAATGATTCAGCTGTGTTTAGTGATGAATCCCCGTGCTTATAGCCACCGTACAAACTCGATTCAATAAGCACAGATTGAGCACCTACTGAATGCCAAAGTCACACAGCATTCCCAACAACCCTGCAAAGTTGGTGTTATTATAATGACTTAACAGATGAGAATGCCAAGACTCAGAGATTAAATATCTTGCCCAAGTTCATGGCATTATGAAATGAAGGTGAGGCAGTTGGAAACTGGGACCCTCTTGGAGAACTCTGATTTGGTTGAAGATCTAGAATACCACCCTCTATTAATAAGTAAAAGCTGAAGCAAAATTGCATTGTTGGCAAACATTGTCTGCAAGAGCACGCATCCATCTCACTGATGTACCAGCCGTACCAGGGCTGGATTTAAATGTTTAGGGCTACACTGTCCAATAGCCACAAAGGCGAACCATGCAGATGATTTTAAAGTTTTGAGAAGCCAAATTTTAAAGAAAGAAAAAACAGGTGAAATTCATTATTTTAATAACGTATTTTAGTTAACCCAATACTGCATCAAAAATATCACTTCATCAGGTAACCAGCATAAAAATTATTAATGAGGAGTTGTGAAATATCCTGCATACTCCCCGCCCACTCACCACCTACTCAAGTCAAGACAATGCCATTCCATAAAATAATTTTATTTTTTCAAATGACACAAAACCGGCAGATGACTTTTTTTCTTTTTTCTTTTGTTTTCTTTTTGCATCCCTGGATTCTTGGTGTCTCCTGTTGAACTGTCCTAGCAGGGTCCCACAGAGAATGTCTTAATCCTAATCCTGAGAGTGTGTGCACCCAATGTCCATTTTTGTTCTCTGAAATGTAGAAGAACGTTTGCCATTCTCCCTCACAATGTTGCTGAAACAGGTCTAGAGGTAAAAGATTAGCTGGTAGTCCGCAGCTAGAGTCCTCAGGGGATCTTATTAATACGCAATTTCTGCCTTAGTCTGTGGTGGTGGTGGTTAGGAGGTGCTGAGATCTTGCATTTCCAATAGGCTCCCAGGTGCTGCTGATGCTGCAGGTCCTGGGACCATCCTCTGGGGTACAAGGTCAGGCCCATCTGAGATGCACAGAGGTTAAGCAACATCACTCAAGCTGCAGAGGAGCCGAACCAGGCCTAGGACTCAGATCGTGACTGTCAGCCCAGCACTCTCCACATGCCAGGAGTGGGCATGAACTTCAGCCCCAGTTCTGCCACTTACTGGTGCCATGATCTTACTGTTCCCATCTGCAAAATGGGGCTAACAATGTCTCCTCGCAGGGAGGCCACCCCGAGCCCATCACCCAGTAGCCCTCACTATATGCTGGGATCCAAAATCCACACAAAGCCAATTAGCTCAGCATGAGCATCCAGTGGGCCTCAGTCATGTTTCTATCACTGAGGTCAAATCGGGTTGAATGGGGCCCCCCAGAAGATATATCTACCCAGAACCTGTGAACGTGACCTTATTTGGAAAGGTCTTTGCCAGTGTCATTTAAGTTAAGGATCCTGAGATCATCCCGGATTACCTGGGTGGGCCCGAAACCCAGTGACAAGTGTCCTGAGGAGAAACAGAAGAGAAGACAATGCACAAGAAGGCCGTGTGAAGACAGGCAGAGGTTATAGAGACACAGCACAAACCAAAGAACGCCAAGGACTGATTGCCGGCAGCTGAGGATGGGGGAGGCAAGGGACAGATTCTGCCCCAGAGCCTCTGGGGAGAAGTGTGGCCCTGCCGACACCGTGACTTCAGAACTGTCAGGGAATAGATTGCTGTTGTTTTAAACCACTAGGTTTGTGGTAATTGACACAGCAGCCTCAGGAAGGTAAGACAGAGGACAAGGGAGAAGTAAGGACTCAGGCAGGCAAGATTCTCCCCTCTTCATTCCTTCATCTATGGGGGACTGGGCGACCCAGTGGTGTCAGCAGAAGAGAGTGGCCCTGGGCACTGGAGCTGGGGCTGCAGCCTCAGGGCTCAGCAAGGAGGGCTGGCGCTGGCACCTGGAGCTGAGGAAAAGCCGAGACTCTGCCATGTGCCAGGATCACTTGTCTGGCACACACGCCTGGGGGGCTTCAAACCCTGTGGCTTCCGTCCTGCTGAAACTCGGCTCAGTATCTTCCCAGAAAACTGCTGGGACAGCAAACCAAGGAGGTTGGCTTGTCACCTGGTTGTCACCTGGTCCTGACCTCTGCTGTGTAATTACAATGTCTGCTCCACAGTCGGGATCGAGGTCCTTTATTTTCTCATTTTTTCGTCTTTCCCAGAACCACCGGGGACTGGCCCTGGTGCCTGAAACCATTGTAAATGTTTACAGGAAACTGTTCAGCAGCACCGACTGCTTATATGACACACATATTGTGAAATGCAGAGTGAGGTCACCGTTCAGTAAATCGCTTTGTGGTCGGGCTTCTGGGATAAACGTGAGACCTGGACTCAGAGAGCTTGAGGGAAATCTGGTATCATTTTCATGCCCTCCTCCCACCCCCAGGCTGTGCTGGGCCATCCCAGGATCACTTTGCTCCCTGGTCTCTGTTTTTAAAAGTATTCTAGGGAGGAAAATCTAGAAAACATTATTTTTAAATATTAACTGAATTTTATGGGTTGCACATGGCATCAGAGTAGGGGGGATGTTTTTTTATCAGTCCCTGCTACATACAGCCCATCTGGGTATCACATGCAACTCACACCAATGTATAGACAAAGTTCTCTCACGATGGTGGACAAACTTCTCCATCCATCCGTCCATCCATCCATCCATTCATTCATTCATATTTGCATGTGGTTAAGCACTCAGACATTCAGCAAGTCATCTGATAAATACTGAAAGCCTTCTTTGTGGATAGAGTAGTCAACAAAATACTCTGTATCTGTGGAACTTGTGGAGTGTCGTGGCAGAGAGGGGAAAAACAGGCAGCGTGAGGGACACCAGGGAGAGATGCCTCTTCTGTCCAGAAGAGTCTGGTGAGTTGGGTCCTGAACAAGGAGTGGGACTGAAGGTGAGGATTGGAGATAAAGGGGTCCAGGCAGAAGGAACAGCCCATGCAAAGACCCAGAGATGAGAAAGAATGTGTTGTTTGCTCTAGAAGCCATGAATCATTTACAGAGTAGGTGGAAAGCAGGGCTGGGAGAGGATAGGAGGGGAGGACCAGAATTTGAAAAGCAAGTAGGAGGTCCTCCTGCCACCTGCCAGGATCCAGGCCTGCAACGCTGAGGCCGTTGATGGGGACAGGTGCAGCCCGAATGGAAAGAAAGGGGCGAGTGCGAGAGATATTTATGAGAAAAAGAAATCCCCTTGGAGGTGAGATTTCTGGCACTCAGAAGTTTAAAAAAACAATCCTAATAATGTCACAGAGTAAGTAACCAGATACACATGATGGAGGTGAAGCTTCAGGTGGAAAGGAAGGGGGACAACATAAGTAACAGTGCTGGAACCAAACCAGAATGAGGCAGGTAGTTAACTGCTGCTATGTGTGTAAGTGAGCTCATCCTAGAATTTTCTACTTCTCCAGTTGGAACCAAACAGCCAAATCTTCCCAGAACTGTAGGGGTGGAAATACCCCTTGAGAGTAAGTGAACAGTTCAAGGACACAAATCTGGTGGCCACGTCAGGACCAAAGCATAGCTCTCAACCACTGCCCCCCCACCCCACCCCGTGGGTCAGGCCTCTTTCCAAGTTCCCACTCTGTCTTTCCAAAGATGGCTCTGAGGGCTAGTGCCCGAGTCGGGGCAAGGGCAAAACACTTGAAGTTTTTGCCAGGATTCCTCCTTCTTCCCTTCCCAATGTCCAGCCAGGTCCCCTCGGTCCCTGCCCCACTGCTACAGCCTGGATTTTTTCTCCTCCCAACCCCTCCATCAAAAAGATCCAAAGGCATCAGCCTGTTCCTTCAGAATCCCGACCACTCAGCTGGGTGGCAGCCACATCCCAGGCTCACCCGCTAACCAGGGCCAGGCAGCAGGGAGTGGCACTATGGCAGCACACACCACCCGTTAGTAACCACTCCTTAGGGCCCAGACACCAGGCTCAGAGCGTCAGTACTTGCAATCTGACATAATCATTGCAGGGATCCTAGACATCTACAAATACACAGATGCTGTGGATGATCAGAGGAAGCAGAAACTTAGCCCTTCAAAGGTTTACAAAATTACTTGATCTACTGACAAATGTGGCTGAGATAAGCTGAGTAAGCCTTGTGTCGGCACATGCAGAGAGTAGCTTGAGCCCAGACTTAGGAAATCTCAATGCCACCGTAAGCGATTCTGGTCTGGTTCCAGAGGTCCTGAGGAATCACAAAAGGTATTTAAATTATGGCATGAAATGAGCGCATGCATGCTTCCGAGGGTGGACTGCGGCACTCAGGGCCGAGCATCAGGAAGACTAAACACACTAAGGCCTGTTGGGTAGCAGCACTAGGAATGAGGAAGATGGACAGATGAAAGAGTTGTCTCATCCCAAGAGTAAGACACAGGGGTCTTGGTGGCATTGGAAAATGAAGGAGACGGAAGGCGGGCCCTCAAATGTGACTTTGGATTTCCCAATTTGACTGATGCCATGCCCAGAGATGGAGGAACAGGGTGGGGAGTGGATTTAAGGATAGACCAAGAGAGTTCAGCTTTAGCTACACTGGGGAGATCCCAGTGACAGTGAATTGGGAGCAAGATCTGAACTGGAAGGAAAGATTAGGGCTGGAGGTGCTGACCTAGGAGTCCTCAGCAAAAGGGCAATTGATGGTCACCTGGAGGAAGAGTGACTGCAACTAGAAGTGAGAACCGGAAATGGAGTTGACAGGGTAGGTGAGAGAAGGGGCATCAAGGATGCTGAGAGGAAGGTGGTAGAGAAGCCGAAAGAGCAGGAGGAGAGGTGTAGAGCAGGGAAGGAAGGTGTTTCACACAGAGAACGCCCAAACAAATCCAAATGCTGCACAACAGGTACAAGCAGCAACTGAGAGGAGGCGCTGAGTGGTGCCTCAGTTTCCCCATCTGAAAATAAGAGCTTGGACTAGATGGCCTCCGACGTTCCTTGCAGCTCCTATAGTTGCTGAGTGCATGCTCGGATCCCAGCGAGCTCCGTCATCAGGTGAGCAGTTCGCGGAAGGATGGGCGGCCCGGGCACGAGCCCTTTGTGGACGTGAGGCGGTGCCGGCACGCAGACATCCACACGCCCTGGTGTCCACGGTCTCCCCGTGCATGCTCAGCACCGCTACAGGGCCCCACCTGGACCCTCTCATTTCATTCTCGCAGTAGCCTGGTATACTATTACGCCCATCCTAGCGGTGAGAACACGGAGGCCTGGCAAGGCAACTAGCTCGCCCCATGTCACACAGTCAGCGCAGGGCCGGACCATGATTTGAATCCAGGCTAAAGAAATCAAATTTCAGGTTTGATGGTTGAACAGTCTTTTTCATTCCCACACTGGCAGTACCTGGGTCATCTTTCTAATCCTGTCTCCATGTTCAAACCAGGATATTCCTCCCTTCTTTCTTATTCATTATAGTTTTCAGTACTGATCAAATTGCAACAAGCGTGTATTACTTTGAGCATCAGGAAAAAATCTCTTTTTAGAAAGAGCACGACTCGGCCGGGCGCGGTGGCTCACGCCTGTAACCCTAGCACTCTTTGAGGCCTAGGCGGGTGGATCGCTCAAGGTCAGGAGTTCGAAACCAGCCTGAGCAAGAGCCAGATCCCGTCTCTACTAAAAACAGAAAGAAACTAATTGGCCAACTAAAAATATATAGAAATTATTAGCCAGGCATGGTGGCACATGCCTGTAGTCCCAGCTACTCGGGAGGCTGAGGCAGAAGGATTGCTTGAGCCCAGGAGTTTGAGGGTGCTGTGAGCTAGGCTGACACCATGACACTCTAGCCCGGGCAACAGGGTGAGACTCTGTCTCAAAAAAAAAACAAAACAAAAAAATAAAAGGAAAGAAGAAAGAGCATGACTTAAAGGTGTAATGGGATTTTCAAGAGGCAACCATTCTTCAAGGTCCCAATTAGGACTTTTCTCCTGAGATTTACAAATTTAGGTGGGATTGATTTTGTAGCAATTTGGGCCTATATCATAGTCTCATCCACTCAATTATAAGTACCCAGACGCCAAGGAATAGGCCATAGTTTTTCTTTCATTTTTTTAAAAACAGTTTTATTGAGATATAGTCCACATACCATGTAATTCACCCATTTAAGTGTGCAATTCAATAGTGTTTTAGTATATTCACAGACAGGTGCAGCCATCACCATAGTTGATTTTAAAACATGAGATTTTATCATCTCATAAAGAAACCCTGTCCTTTAGCTGTCATTCCATTAGGTACCCACATGCCCCCAGCCACTAGTCTACTCTCTGCCTATACAGATTTCCCTATTCTGGACTTTCACGTAATGGAATCATATAATAGGTGGTCTGCCATGATTGGCTTTTCACTTAGCATAATGTTTCCATGATTCACTATATTATAGCATTTGTCAGTATTTTACTCCTTTTTTTCTGGCCAAATATGATAATGTTCCATTGTATGGATACCCCACATTTTCCTTACGTATTCATCTGTTGATGGACATTGGGGTTGTTTCCACCTTTGGACCATTATGAATAATACTGATATGAACATTCGTGTATGAGTCTTGTGTGGACATATGTTTTAATTCTCTAGGAATAAAATTAAAGAACAGACCACACTCATCCCTCTTTCTACCACCATGCCTAGCAGTGTGCTCCATGCAGCACAAGGCTTCATGGATATTTACCTGAGTGAGTGAAAATAAAGTTTTCAGCACAAGACATTAAAGCTCAAGGGTCCATTTGGTTCCACGGAAGCCTCTGCCCACCTTTGAGCTGTGAGTCCTGGCTGCCTCAGACCTGACTGGAATAAACCTCCACCTTGTTCCTTCTTCACTATGGCTTTGTTTCTTTCTCCTGCCCTTTAGGAACGGATGAAGCAACTATCATTGAAATCTTATCCAGCAGGACATCCGATGAAAGGCAACAAATAAAGCAAAAGTACAAGGCAACGTATGGCAAGGTGATTCCAGGGGTCCCCGGCAAGTGTGCGCAAGTGTCCCCATGACTTTGAGCTTCTCTGCTTCCTCTGTGCTCCCGAGGTAGTAATGATACCTGTAAAGCTTTAATGAGTCAACCAGGAGGAAAACTGAAATAGCCATTTAGAAACTTTAATTGACTTCAGAAAGCTGAAATTGTTTTGTTAACTTAATAGCTCGTAAAATCAATACCCTTAACTCATTATTTTTTGAATTGACTTCATTTTTCTATTAAGCCCTTAATTGTTTTTTTCCACTCAATTTGGACTAATTCCACATATTATAGATAGGCCGGTGATTTGAAAATCAATTTCCACAGGTGGGTCTTTATACAGGAATTTGCATTTATTTAGTCATCTTCAGGAAGGATATAGTTTTCATAAGTGATTGTTACAGAAAACTAAAAAATAAACCCTCTATTTCATCAAACATCCACACTTTTTTTCCTTTGTTTACATTTTTTTCTTTCTTTCATTATTTTTGTTGATGATGCTGTTATGTACAGAATGTTTCAAATATGCATTAGGCCTCCTCCTCCTCCTCCTCCTCCTCTTCCTCCTCCTTCTTCTTCTTCTTCAAGATAAGTTCTCACTCTGTTGCCCAGGGTGAAGTGCAGTGGCTCAATCATAGCTCACTGTAACCTGGAACTCCTGGGCTCAAGGGATCCTCCCAGTAGCTGGGACTATGTGCCACCACGCCGGGCAAATTTATTTTTTTATTATTATTTTGTTTTTGTTTTTGTTTTTTGTAAAGACAGAAAGGGTCTCAATATTTTGCCAAGGCTGGTCTTGAATTCCTGGCCTCCAGCAATCCTCCCACCTTAGCCTCCCAAAGTGCTGGGATTACAGGCGTGAGCCACTGAACCCAGCCCTGTTTCTTTATTAATATATAATGAACACAACTTAACCTTTTCTTAATGTCATTAGGATTAGCACTATGCAAAATGAATATCAACTATTTTGCTGTATTCATCCATATGTATAAAATCTTTACTGTTTCAATCACTATATGTACAAATAGAGAAAGCGATATAAGTGGGTCTTTCTACTTACGTGACATTGAGCAGGTAACAATCTCTGTAGGCCTTGGTCTTCTCACGTACAGAATGAAGATGACAACTTACCTCCCTCCTCATGTTGCTGGAAGAATCAAACAGGATAGTGCCAGCACATACCAATAAAGGAAAGATGTGATGGGGATGATTATTTCCATTTTACAGATAGGAAAGTAAAGCTCGTATGTCTAAAAGACTTATGTAAAATCACACACTTAATTTAAAAACAAACAAACAAAAAAGAACCAGGACTCACATCCAAGTCTTCTGGTCTTCAAGGCCAGTGTCCATCCCTGGAGGACCCAGTGCCCTGAGTGGAGCGAGTCACTTATGCCCTAAATGGTGCAGATGGCTGTGCTTTTATAGTTTCTCTGCTTCTCTCCTCATTATCAGGCTTGCCAATGTCATTTTTGATGAAAATAACTGAATCTTCAGTTCAACCGCATTTAATTGAATGAAATGAAGTTGCATTTTCAGCCCTGTCAACATGCCTCATTCTAGCAGCCTCCCAAGTCATGTGTCTATATCCACCCTACCAATATGGAAAGTCAGATACAAGGCTTCTTAATCGTTAGTCTAAAATAAGAGTAAATGGGTTTGAAGCGAGGGCCTAAGGGATCTGCTAAAAATAAGGTGGCACGTTCTAGCACGAAACTTTGTGACACCTTCATCTGCCAATCATTTGCTTACTTTCTGGCTCTCAGCTGTGTTGCAGAGAGCTGAGACTGCCACAGAGATGATCTAGAATCCCAACATCACAAAGCTAGAAGAGTTAAGGATTATCACATCTAAGTCCCCATGTCAGCTGAGCTCCAAAGAGAATAACCATCCCATGATAACAAAGCAAGTTAGCAGGAAAACCAAGAATAGCGCAGAGATGTGCTGAGCCTGCTTCTCTTCTCTGTCCAAACAGAACGTAAACACAGGAGGATTAGTTTTCATGCTTGTGGCTTGTAAGAGCAGGCAGCTGGGATTTCTCCTCTCTGCAATTCTGTACAATGCCCACCTGGCTGGATCCACGCCGCACAGCACTGCCCGCAGGCCTGCCCTCCCAGGTGCAGCGCTGGGTGGAACAGCTGCCGGGGGTGGGGCCGTAAGATTACAGTTCCCTTTTAGGACTGCAGATCCCAGGGCCTCAGACAAAAATCTTCTGGGTTTTCTCCCAGGCCAGAGCTCAGAGGTTCATTTGAGAAGTAGTCGGTTTGCTTTCTTTTGGAAAATTCCTTTCAGAATAGTATTATCATAATACGCATTTATTGAACATTTAAAATGTGCCAGGCCCTATGCTCGGTATTCACATGGATTGTCACATTTAAGTCACCCAACCACTCTATAACTCTTATTATTCTTCCTAGTTTTTAGAGAAGGAAACACACGGTTGGTGAAATGAAGTACATTTCCACGGTCACAAAGTCACTGTGGCTATGTTCTTAGCCACCACGCCACATTGCTGAGGAGCCAGGCCCACCCTATGCTGTAGTTTGGGTCCTTGAAATGCCAACTGGTCAATGGGCCTCCAATGTGCCCCTCCCCATCAAGGTCTTCGTTTAGGTTGGGCCATTGACAACTGTAGTCACACTGATGCCATTGACCTTTTCCCTGTTGAACCATCTCATTGGAGGGAGACCTGTGGGGGAGGGCAGCCGGCTCACCTGTGATAACAGGGTGCCGGAGAGGATTTCACATACTTCCCCTTCTGCTACCTGAGTTCTTACTCACATGTCTCCCTTCCAGGATTTAACAAGATAACTAAAGTGACTGCACAGGTGGTCAGTTTTCCCAGGTTTATTCCTGTCATCCTCCTGGACTTACTAACAGTGCCCCCTTTCACGCTTAAAAGCATCCCAACTTGGATGACAAATTATCTGGTCCTCTCAGAGATAAAAGACCTGCATTTCAGCCCTTTCTAGCCAAATGTTTGGAGGCAAATCCTTCCTCTTCTGAGGTTCAGTAAATGGAAACAATGTCCAGATAATAATGACCCTCTCCTGACAGCTTTTCAGGGCTGTCTGGAAGATTGCCGAGAAAGCTCTCTGAATCCCCAAATGTTCTTCAAATGCTGTTGTTATTGTGATTCATCTTTGAGGTCTCCAGGCCTAAGCGGGGGAGCTCCTCTCTGCCTCTCTGCCAGGCTTGCAGGGAGAGGAGTGGGCAGCCAAGAGCAGGTGCCTGGCTCACTCCTTGTGTGTCCATGGCAGTTATCCTGCTGTCCCCAAGCCCTTGCAATAGTGCAAGCAGACACCTGTCCCTCTCCTGTTCTGGGCCATTCCCAGTCACATCTGTGTCTTCCTACAGGACCTGGAGGAGGTACTCAAGAGTGAGCTGAGTGGAAACTTCGAGAAGACAGCCTTGGCCCTTCTGGACCGCCCCAGCGAGTACGCCGCCCGGCAGCTGCAGAATGCTATGAAGGGTCTGGGCACGGATGAGTCCATGCTCATCGAGATCCTGTGCACAAGAACCAATAAGGTCAGTACCAGCTGAGCCCCCAAGGGAGCATCCACACACCCATCAGGGATGGTTGCAACCCCCAGAATGGAAACTGCTTCCCACCATTCTATCCTTGGGGTGAGCAAATGTCTGGGCAGAAACGTGTCTGATTGGCCCTTGTGGGAGGGACGTCTCTTCCAATCTCCTAGAGGTCAATATTGGTGTTGCTGCCCTTGGCTAGACCAAATGGATTCTTCTAGAAGAGCTGTGTCAATCCAGTGTCTGTTCTTGCAAACCAATTCACAGTTTTATGACCATAAGGAGGCAGGGAGGTGGATGGTGCTGGGGGATCTCAGCAAACACCCCCAGTGGCTGCCATCACTGCTCTGGAGGATTCTGTGTCCTTCTATCAGCAGACATTTCCTCTTGTCCCTTGGGCATGTGCCACCATTGCAGGAGCTGAAAAGAGCATTTTTTAAGGCCCCAGTGAAAGCCCATTTGTCTTCAGATCCAGGAGCCAGGAGGGCCGAGGAATTCATCAAGAGTAAAGAGGGTCCACAAATCATTCAGAGGAGACCCCCTCCCTCTTCCACGACCACCCATCATGGTAGAAAGGGGAAGCCCAGCAAGGAAACTACCAGAAAAACCCAACATTCTTGAGCCTTCCCAGTAGGAAATAGGAGCAGTGGTTGGAGCAGACAGCAAGGCAAAACTGAAACAGCTCTGACGCCAAAATGGCACAGGAAGGTCTGCGTGCCAGCCATCTTGCTCACCCTCCTTGGCCATTTTTCCCAAAGTGCTGCTGGGATCCAAGCCACAGCTGTAAGCCTTTTCCCGAGAATCCCTGGTCTTCCTTTCTTCCCACAAGATAATAAAAGCCCTCCCTTTCAAGGAGTCTCAGGTTAGGATTGTGCCTCAGAGGTGGGTTAGGCCGAGAGTCACACACCTTGCCCACTCAGCGTCAACTCTCCCACCCACCGGGCAGGGAGGCAGCCAATGCCAGGGGCAGTCAGCAACCTTTGTGAAAAGGTTATGTTTAATATTCTTTTTGTAATCTTACTTGACCATAGCTTTTCCCCCCTTAGCCTAGTTTCTTTAAGGTCCTAGTGTCAGCCAACAAGCAACGCCTTTCTTTCAATCAAATAGATCGGATGGTAAGGACAAGGAAAAGCAGCAGAGAGCAGGTGCCAGGTTCAGGCAGATCCTGGCGGTGGGTGGAAGGAGGACGGGGAGGGAGCTGCACAAACACAGGTGTCTGCATCCCTGCTGCCACCTGGCCTCCCCCTCCCCCGGCCATCAGAGCACAGCTGCCAGGCTCCTCACCTCTGTTCCCTGCTACCTTGTCCCATCGCCACCCACTGACTTGCATTTTAGCCAGCTGTGGGCGATGCTGTGGGGAAAAGCCTGCTTTTAGAGACAGGGTCTCACTCTGTCGCCCAGGCTGGAGTGCAGATCATAGCTCACTATAACCTCGATTTCCTGCCTCTCAGCCTCCTGAGCAGGCACTACAAAGTGTGCGCCACCATGCCCAGCTAATTGTTGTTTTGCAGAGTCAGAGTTTCACTCTGTTGCCCAAGCTGGTCTCAAACAAGAGGGCTCAAGTGATTCCTCCACCCTCAGCCTCCCGAAGTGCTGGGATTACAGGCATGAGCCATCGCACCCAGGGAAAAGCCTGCTCTTATATGCTGCTGGTTCAAGTGTAAACTGAGGCAGCTCCAGAGATGGTCCACTTGGCATAAGACGTTGAGATATAAAGCAATTCCTCTCAGTACACACCCCGGAGAGAAACTTGCACTCCTGCATGCAGCAAGTTATTTTTACTGAATGAAACCTTGTTTGAAGGAGAGAAACTGAAAACAACCTAAGCATCCATCAATAGGAGGCTGGCTAAATAAAATGTGGCTTATTATAGGATGGAACATTTTGTATCCCTTTGAAAACCAGTAGGTGATTATCAATGTACAACTGTAGCTGGATCTCTAAGACATCATTATTGAATGAAAAAATAAGTCAGAGAATGATAGGTACAGTGTTCCACTTCCTAAACACATGACACATGCACAAACCAATTTTATAATATATATTTTCCTAGAACGTATATATGTACACAAATGCAAAGAAAAATACTTCGGAAGATGCACACTGACCTTCTCACACTGGCTACCTGAACAAGGAGATGGCTAGAAAAAGTGTTCGCTCAGCTGTAATAATTCCGCTTTTACTTAAGGAGAATGTGTGCACTCATTACTTGTGTGTTTGAAATGTTTGCACAGAGAGGGCCCCTCCACACCCAGCCTGTTCCCTGACCCACAGGGATGACTGTCCTAAGTGGAAATCACAAAAGCATCCTGTGCCTCTTCTCTCTGCATGTCTCTGTGTTGTTCATTGATTAACTCCCCCTTGGAGCATTGATTTTTTTTTTTTTTATTATCTTCCATAGGAAATCATCGCCATTAAAGAGGCCTACCAAAGACGTAAGAGACCTTTCGCTCTGGCTTTGGATAAAGTATATATCTTTCAAAACACCTCTGGAGAACTAAAGAATTTGCTTTCTTCCCTCCTTTTTTCTTTCTCAAAAGTATTTGACAGGAGCCTTGAATCAGATGTTAAAGATGATACAAGTGGAAACCTTAAAAAAATTCTGGTGTCCTTGCTACAGGTAAGAGTAAAGAGGTCTCACCTACTTTATCATCTTAGGAAATAATCCTCGGCAATGTGGGACTGTAAGGAAAAGGCAATGTAAATAAACATTTCCTTCTTTTATTCAAAATGTCCCATCAGCCCAGCTCTATTGGTAGAGCTATTGTGAAATTATTCCATTGGGATTTCTCCCATAATAACAATTTACCTAGTCATTTGCAGTTTACAATCGCCTTTTGTTAATGAATTAGTGCATTGGGCATCACCTCCTTGTTTTGCCAATGAGGAAACTTAGGCCTCAAGAGGGTGAGTAACCTGCTCACATTCACACAGTCGGTAAGATACAGCCCAGGAGCAAGAACCAGACCCTCTGACCCCAAGCAGAGCCCTTCCCACAGCACGACTCTGCACTTACTTTCAGGATTCACCCCAGGTCTAGGCCTGCAAGAACCACTGCAAGGAACTTGGCCTGGAAATCAGGGCTTTCAGAACTGGCCCTGCTAGGACATATTCCTCAGGGCCCCATACAGACAGCATCTGTATTCTCATTGACACACCCACCTTTATGAGCTTTGTGCATTTCCTCTGTTTTGTTTCTCCCAGTGTGGATAGACTGACAGCAGAGAATGGAAGAGAATAGGTTTGCTCTTGCTGCATAACAAATTGCCACAAACTTAGCAGCTCAAAACTGTGAGATTTGTTATCTCACAGTTTCCATGGATCAAGAGTCCAGGTATGGGCCAGCCAGGTCCTTTCATCAGGGCCTCAACAGGCTGAATCAAGGTGTTGGCCGGGGTGCTGCCATCTCATCTGAGGCTCAGGGTCTTCTTCCAAACTCACTGGTTGTTGGTGGATTCATTTGCTTGTGGCTATGTGCCTGATGCCCCTGTCTTCTTGTTGTCAACCACAGACCACTCTCAGTGTCTAAAAACCATCTGCAGCTCCCTGCTGCATGGCCCCCACGGGCAGTTCACAGCATGGCTGTTTGGTTTCTTCCAGGCAAGCAGGAGCTCAGCTCTCTGACTTCTTCCGAACTTTTAAGAGTTCTCCCAATTAGGTCAGGCCCACCCAAGATTGTCTCCCTTTTGCAGAACTCAACTGATTAGGGACCTGAATTGCATGTGAAAAAAATCCTCTCTCTCAGAGAACATGATGTCATCACAGGTGTTACACCTCATCACAGTCATAGGTGTCACCCGCACTCAGGGGAGGGGATTATACAAGGACGTGGGCCAGTGAGCCATCTTAGAATTTTGCCTACCATAAAGTTGGAGACCCATGGCCAACCCTGGGGTTCTTTAGCTCTGGGACCCCAAGTGGTGAAATTCGATATTTTGAAACAAAGACTATTTTCTTTCCAATGATCTCACTCTAGGGGACCTCATAGGTTACTGTCAGCCTGCTCCGAAGTCAATGGGGTTTGTGAGTGACTGGTTTCTGCAAGAAAAGAAAAAAGTGCTGCCACAGAAGCTACTCTGTTTATCAGTTGCGCCCAAAAGATGGCAGCAAAGAGCAGACCTTGCCGCGTGGCCTCCCCTCTGAAGTTACCCAGTTCTTCAGGACTTTCTCTTTTTGCTTTCTGTGGTCAAGCAGGAACTCAAGTTAATAACAGTGTGTCAATTTTTCTAGGCTAATCGTGATGAAGGAGATGATGTGGACAAAGATCTAGCCGGTCAGGATGCCAAAGATCTGTATGATGTAAGTGTGCAGATGTGCCAGTCTCCGCACATTCTTTTTTAAAAAATTTATTAGAATTATTTCCAGTAACTGTTTATTTCACGCAAATGAGAATTTCTTAGGTAATAAGTATAACCTTTAAGAAATAAAGATATGCTTAGATTTTTATAGATCAATGGTCCCCAACCTTTTGACACCTTTCATGGAAGATAATATTTCCACGGATGGGGTCAGGGAGGGTTTTGGAATGACTCAAGCGCATTACATTTCTTGTGCAGTCAAACCTCTCTGCTAATGATAATCTGTATTTGCAGCTGCTCCCTAGCCCTAGCATCACCGCCTCAGCTCCACCTCAGATCATCAGGCATTAGATTCTCATGAGGAGCACACAGCCTAGATCCCTCGCATGTGCAGTTTATAGTGGGGTTCGTGCTCCTATGAGAATCTAATGCTGCTGCTGCTGATCTCACAGGAGGTGGAGCTTATGCGGTGATGCAAGCCATGGGGAGTGGCTGTAAACACAGATGAAGCTTTGCTCGCTCGCCCAGCATTCACCTCCTGTTGTGCATCCCAGTTCCTAACAGGCCACAGACCAGTACCAGTCCACACCAGGGGTTGGGGACCACAGTTATAGATCGTATAAACAGTTTTTATAAGCCCAAATGAATGGTTCCTATTCTTAAACTCTGGGGTTAACCACATCAGATCCATTTTGGAACAAAGAAGGGTATAAATAATATAAATAAATATGTGATGTATATTTGTGAGTTAGAAGCTTAAAGAACTTAAGCAACCCATCTGACTTCTATTCAGTGCATATTTTATAATTTCCTGCAAGCAAGGCCTGGTCACAGCGCTATATATTCCGTCTTTTTGCAAAAGTCTTTTTCAAAATGTTTGCACTTGACCCTCAAGGCAGGGGAAGGCCGCTGGGGCACTGATGAGCTTGCCTTCAATGAAGTCTTGGCCAAGAGGAACCACAAGCAGCTGCGAGCCACCTTTCAAGCCTATCAGATGGTGAGTAGTGAAGTGCTGGGACGAGAGAGTTCACTTTGAGACGCTTGAGCTATTTCCGAAAGAAGCCAAGGTCTGGGATATCGACCTGGGGGATCCTTTACAACAGTGGTCCTCAATTGGGGGTGATTTTGTGCCCCCCACGTATATCTGATAACATCTGGAAACACTTGGGGTTGTCACGCCGGGGGGGGGAGGGGGAGTGGTGCTACTGGCATCTAGTGGGCAGAGGCTGGGATGCCCCGAGACATCCCACAGTGCACAGGACAGCCCCGACAACAGAGTCACCCAGACCAAAATGCAGCGCCGAGACTGGGAGAGCTGCCTTATGGCAGAGGCAGGGGAAGCAAACAAGTGTCACGTTCAGGGACAAAGCTCTAGAGTCAGAGGGTCCAGGTGCAAATCCTGGTTCTACCACTGGCAAGTGACAAACCTCGCCAACTTCTTTTGTAAAACCAGGGACCGTGAACATCACCCTCAAACCCTCATAGAGTTATTTTAAGAGTTAAATAAGATAAAGGCTCAGAACAGTAGCCAGCATGTGGTGAGCACACAAACGTTTGCTATTATTGTTATTCCAGTTTACAGTTGGGCTAACAGTGCCCACCACTCTCAAGACAGGTGTGATAGACCTCCATGATATGCTCCTGAAAAGATGTGCATAATTTATTCTCTAATCCTGTGATAATTTTAAGCCGACATGGTATGTTAGCTATTTCAAGGCACTGAGCAGTTAAGTCCTTCCCTGAAAAGCAATCTTTAACTGCAAGGGGCCTTTAGTGGAGTATCAGATTTTGGGGGGCCTCCTACTTTATGTATGTAGAGTGACACCCATTCAAAGCATTTCTATGCCTTGTATCTCATTTCAATTTCACAATAGCCGTTCGCAATGTTCGTAACGTAGGCTGAACGGCTATTGTGCCCCGCGACTGCTGGACAAGGACAGGCTCTTGAGTAAGCGACCATCTGTAATTCATCAGGACCACACAGCAAGCCGGTAGCAGAAAGTGGACAAGAACTCCAAGATTCCCCAGCCTGAGCTCCTACCTCGGCTGGAGCTGGCCGATCCTCACTCGAAATAACATTTCCTACGTGTTGCCAACAGATAAAAAGACAATAAAGCTTTGGAATTTTATCATTACTGTATATAGGCCTTTAGGGCCCACTGCTTTCATATCATGCCCAAAGTCAGGATCAAAGGCAGCCAACCCTGCACTCCCCTGGTCTCTGTGCCTGCTGAGCAGCCTCTGAGGTAGAGGATTTCTCCATGACTGAGATCCTCTCCCATGTGATGGGGGCCCCAGATGGAGTTTCGGGGTACATGTGAGTGTGTGTGTGTGTGTGTGTATCAATTACTGACTACCTACAAGGACACTCTCTAGGCCAATATCTCAAAGTGGATCCCAAAACAGCAGCATCAGTATCATTAGAACCTGCTAAAAACGAGTGTTTTTCAGTCCCTACCCGGGCTACTAGCTGTGTGACCTTAGCAAGTTACTAGAGGTTCTGTGCCTCAGTTTCTCCAACTGTAAAATAGGGATAATAGTACCTACGTCACAGGATTAGTAAGGATTAAATGAATTAACAGAAGTAAGCACTTAGCAATTGGCATGCAGTAAGCACTCAATAAACATGAGTCATTGTCAGAAGTCTCCTTATGTGAACCAGCACTGCCAAAAATCAGAGTTAAAGCTCAAGAGCACAGTAAGATAATCTATGGATTTGATGATTCTTTACATGAAACCAGCTGCGAAATGCCGTAATGCTAACTATTCATCTGTTCCAAAAGCCTTGCACAAGCATTGCTCATCTTGATCTTTATTGTCGATATTTTTTAGTTCACCCTGCTCGTAGGACCCAGGTTTTCTGATGTCTCTGACCAAAAGCACAGAGATACTAGCGCAAGATCACTGGAGATGCAGCACAGGTTGTCCTGGCTTACATTTGAATTTTAATTTTTGGCACAAAACCTCAGGCTTTTGCCGTTTATTTGCCCTCAGAAACTTTAGCGCTTCAGCACTCTCAGCAGCCTCAGGCCAAGTGACATAGCTTCCCAAACAGCTGCATCATGCGGGGCTACTACAGTCCCCAATTTTACCAAACGTGAAAGACTTATGTAGTTATAAAGCCAAAGTAAGCTCCCCACACAGGGCTCAGCATCAGCAGCAGGTACACACGCCCACAGCTGGCCTTGCTGCCTCCCTGTCATATCCTCGTCATTTGTCCCCACCCCTGTGCGTGCTCCTCAGTCCACGCCAGAGGCTTCAACCCTTTAACTGCTACCGTCAGAGCAAGAGCACAAGGGCTCTGCTGTGGTGTGCTGTCCATTCGGGGGAATGGATTTTGAAAGACAGGAATGTCTCCCCTATTCTTCCAATAACCTCCCTACAGGCATTGCTAGCTGTTTAGCTCAAGTCTTAGATTCTTGTTGGGAATCTACCCTCCTAATGTGCTTTTGTACTGAGATCAGAAAGCCTGGTTCTGTCCAAAGAGCCCTTAAGTGTTCCTGTAACCAAGGTGAAAAGCGTGCAAAGGACAGACCCACCAGCTTGGGCCAGCTGATTGCTTTCAGATTGTGTGTTCCATGAGCCATGGAGCCACCTCAGTAGCTACCAGGAGTGGGGTGAGGTGGAACAAGAAGAGGGGCCAATGCTACCTCATGGTATGATGTGAATAGCGCCCCCTGCAGTTGTTCACAGAGGAGACCTGAGAGGGCAGGAGCACAGCACTCATGCCTGGGCAGGGGTAAGAAGCCCACCACCTACCCCCAGCATGGCTGTACTTTTCTGCTTTTATCTGTTTTCTAGGCTGAAATGCTACAGAAAATTGAAAAACCCTGTCCTAGCATGGTGTCAACAGTAGAAATAGAAAATGGTTTAATGTGAGGATTTTTTTTTTTTTTAGTAAACAAGACCTGTGTGAACGAAATTTCCTCTTTAAGTACAATCTCAGTCTACAGAACAAGAACACCATTTCTGGGAAAGTAATATCAGTCGTTTCCAAAATACCAACTCCCACATCAAACCCAAGAAAGGCTGGGGGCCACTAAGGAAGGGATGGGATTGAACCCTGCCCCACATCCCTCTAATGCAGTTCCCACTGCCACACACAAGGCCTCTAGGGACACAAACAATGCCGCGGAGACCGAGCACCAGGGCTTGGTTAGGTCTGGGCCCTCCTCCCCCCATGTATTGTGCTTACATCACACAGCACATTTTGTTTACCTGTGTTTTCAAAATAAGCTCTAATACATAAACTCCACTGGTATGAATTCAAAGTCTCCAATTATTTATAGAATCAATTGTGTCATATCCTCAAAGGACAATTTCTAAGAGAGAAGTTTCAGTATTTCTAATGCTTAACTGCATCTCCTCAAACCCTGCAAAGCACTCTACTTTCTCTTTATTTGCCTGCCCTGAGCTTGGCCCAGGCAGTATTTGTGTTAAGGACAGTCACAATTTACTCTGAACTTCAGCTTCTGTAAATATTTGGAAGGAAACCTAGTGTGTAATGCTGTGCAGAGCGATACGTGAGCCGCTGGTGAATATAGGGTCGTTCGGAATCACCCCAGAGTGAAGAAAGTGGCATTCAGATGTGGTCAGCCCCTCAGCTTCCCGCCCTTGCAGATCCACCCTTTCGGAAACTTTAGATCAAGTCCTCATCATGAAATTCACAGCCCCTACTTATTTCACCCAAACTGTAAGTGACTGAGCATTCCCAATCCCAAGGCAAGGGAGATGAGCGAGGCGCAGATCAGATTATTATAGCTGCAACCTGCTGCGACCTCAGCACTGGAAAGAATGGACACACTGGAAACTAAAGTGCTACATAAATATAAAAAATTGTTGTGACTGTATATAGTAATTGTTGCCCAAATCCCTAATTTTACAGTTGAGGAAACTGAGGCTGAGAGAGTGGCATTGCCGGGGGTCACAGCCATTAGCGGTCAAATCTGGACTAACTCAGCAATGAGGTCCCCGCTCGGATGGGTGGCAACCACCCCAATCCTGCTTCCTTGAAGCCATAGGACTAAATCTGGAAACACTTAGTGCTTTTTGTAAGTGAACAACCCCAAGCGTGCCAAGGCCAAAGGCAAACCTGGAATAACGGCTGGCCTGTGATTTTCTCTCCAGCTCATCGGCAAAGGCATGGAAGAAGTCATTGAAGAAGAAACATCAGGGGATTTGCAGAAGGCCTATTTATCCCTCGGTAAAGTAAAGTTAGGAGATTCTCTGTCTTAGGTGGGGCTCCCTGGAACCAGACTCAGACAGAGGTTTGCATGAAGGAAGCTTCATGAGAACCATTTGGGAACAGCACTAGTAAGCAGCATTGGGCAAGGGGGAGAGTGAATGTGATGTGGTTGCAACAGGGGTTCACCAGTCCCACAGGGTAGCCCTGAAGCCTGGAGTGAGAGGGCCAGGCCGTTGCACCCCACATCAACCAGTCATTGCAACTTTGGGTAAGCCAGCTCTCTCCCTTGGAGGGCTATTCCTAGGGAGGGAATCAGCTGTGAGCAGCAGCAAGCAACCTTTGAATGAGTGCCTCCATCCGGAAGAGGGCATCTGGTGGCACGCCACAGTGTCCATTACAGTGCCACTAAGATCATGGGTCCCTGAGAGCAGCCGTCAACAGCCTGGGACCATTATCTCGTTTTAGGTAGCCTGATGGCTCACTGGTTTCCTTTTCCATTTGATTCCCTTCAATGTTTGCAAAAAATGAGGTCTGTTTAGAAAGAGCAGAGGGAGACGAGATCTTGGCAGTGCCAGGCAAACCCCAGGATGTCCTCTCCAGGTGTTGCCTGAAGGCAGGAAATAGCAGAGAGATGGGCACTGGGTTGTGTCTGGCAGGCTCCTTTTTCCTCTCTGCAAGCCCCGGAATGAAGGCTTTGTCCATTGTCCACACTCCTGGGTAAGGAGTCCAGGGCACCATCCCAGATGGCACAAGAAATGGAGAGACATACCCTCAATAGAGGAAGAACCAAACAAGCAGCGCTGGAAGTTAAAAATGTGCTCCAGTTGCCAAACTCCTTTGTTTGGTTTTTGGAATATTTTTTTTTAACAATGTCAGCAATTGATTTTTTTTAATCCATCCTCATTTTGCATTCAAATTAGCAAATGATGTATGATGTATGGAGGCCTAAATGTCCCTAGTGTCACTGGTAGGACACCTGGATACATATATGAACCCTAGTGTGGGATGACTGTCCTTACCTCTTCAAGGAAGACTCTCTTAAGTGGATGGAGGAGTCTACACATGGCCTGGTTCTGAGGCCCCAGACCCTTGCTGTACTGCACTAGCAGTGCAGAGAATCAGGAAAACACCAGAGTGTAGTCAGAAGATGGTCATACAGCCATTTAATGATTTAACATTTTTCAGCACCTGCCTGGGCCCAGGGGTTGTTCTAGGTGTGAGGATCAGAGGTATATAAGGCCCAGTTCTTGCTCTTAAGGAGCTTAAAGTCCAAGGTGGATACACACAAATCAACAGATCAGGCTAAAGATAAAAGATAAAAAACAGACAGAAAGCAAGGAGGATACAGAAAAAGGAAAAGACAAGTCCCTGGGATTGGGACCATGAACTGCAAGAGTTGGGTGTGCTCCAAAAGTAAAAATGATGACAAAGGACCTTGATGGCTGGGTGTGGTTTCTCATGCCCATTATCCCAGCACTTTGGGAGGCCCAGGCAGGAGGATCACTTGAGGCCAGGAGTTTGAGACCAGCCTGGACAACATAGTAAGACCCCCATCTCTACAAAAAATTTAAAAATTAGCTGGATATGATGGTACATGCCTCTCATCTCAGCTATTTGGGAGGCAGAGGCAGGAGCCTTCCTTGAGCCCAGGAGTTCAAGGCTATGGTGACCTATGATTATGCCACTACATTCCAGCCTCGGAGACAGAGCAAGACCCTGTCTCAAAAAAAAAAAAAAAAAAAAAAAAAGACCTTGAGAATAAAACCACACAAAGAAAACATGACTTTATAATAACTATATTTTCCAGGCATTTCCTACCATTCTCCCACCTAACTCATAACAGCATCTAGGAGGAGGGGCTGGGGCCACATGACTCCCACCCCTTGCAGCCTCTGGAGCAACAGTTCTCAGAGTAAGGTCCATGGACCTCCTGCATCAGAATCATCTCTTGCAATACAGTCTCCTGGGCCCCACTCCAGGTTACCCATTGAGAACTTCCAGGAATGGAGCCCAGGAGCTGTACTTTTACAAGGTGTCCAGGTGATTGTCTTGTGCTCAGTGAAGTTCCAGGAGCCCTGCTCTGAAGGCAAGGAGGAGCAAGATACAGAGCACACGGCTGGCTGCCCTCCCTTCCCCTGGCTATGCACAGTTTATCCCACATCTTCCCTGGCCACCCTCACCCAAGCTTTTGAGGGATTCCTGCGGCTGCTAACAACAGAGGTTGTTCCCCAGGCATAGAATATATACAGTAGAAACATGGAGCGTTTCCTTCCCAAAATATCAGGAAGAAGGAACGTCAAGAGAGGAGACCCCTATGTAGGTATGGAACACGCTGGCTTTAGGCAGGCAGTGATTTCAGCATCAAGTAGTGCTGCATGGGAGAGCATCATCAGGAAGGCTTTGTGAGGTTACTAGCTCACGTTGTCTGGAGACCACAGTAAGTCTCCAGTATGCTACTTCCCAAGGTAGCCCGCAAGCTCCTGCCGCCACCACGAATCCAGCAGCCCTTGGATTGTTCTTAGGAAAAAGGGACCAGACATTTCGGCATGGGCTTTTCTTTTCCACCGAAACTCTGGTGGCTGCTGAGTGGCCTATAAAAGGAGACCGACTACCCCACTCTGCTCCCCTAATCCTGCTCCTCCCCCTTGCTCATAAGCATCGATCACACAGACAATCACCTAGGAAACGAGAGCCCCATTATAGGATGTGTTAAGGTTGCACATTCCACATTTATGCTGAATTTATTACTTATTATTAATCACTAACATCAGACAATTCTAAGTGTTCTAGAGAAACGTCAACAACCTAAAGAGTAATGTGTTAGTCTAGATGGATCCATATGAGCCTGGGAGAAGGGAGAGGAATAATAATCTATTCCCAGGAGTAGAGATGCACCCTGTCTCCTGGTGGATGAGTAGAAACCAGGCTTCATTAAACTGTGGGTAGATCAAAGCTGGCGGGCAAGGGAGGGCCAGAAAAGAGCGCATGGCAGCATCACAGGAAGGCGATCTTCAGAAAGGATCAAACACTTCATCCAGCCCACATCCCAGATCGCAAACTAAGAAGATCGTGGGGAACCTGGAAAAGATTCAGAGACAAGGCTCACAAAACAAACCCAGTGAGGACAAACAAAGGGTAGGAAGGTTGTTTAGCACAGGAAAGCAGGCCATGGTCCAACCGAATAAATTTCCGAGATTGTGAAGTTTTATTGCTGGAGGTTGCTGGCCAATCTGTTTCCCCTCAGAACCCCACTCCAGCACCAAAGATTCCACTTAGATAGGAAAAGTTATTTCTGCTGGTGAGAGTCATGCACTTTGCAGGGAGAGTCGAAGGACGCCACCGCTCCCCTCCTCCAGAGGGTCTTCAGGGAACAAGAGGGGGTCTTACTCATCTGCAGTGGCTGTGACCCGGCTCTGCTTAAAGATCCCAGGGGCCCCGACCAGGGAATCTTCCAAATCTCGTTCCACAACAGTGCGAAATCAGCTCCTTTCAGATCTCTGCCCCAACATTGCAATGGGTTCCTAGGGCAGCCAGGTGACACTGAGAGAGTCTCCATGTCACTCAACAAAACGTGACAGCCTCACATTCTCTCTTCCCCTGCCCCACCCAGTGAGATGTGCCCAGGACCGCGAGGGCTATTTTGCTGAACGTCTGTACCAATCCATGACGGGTGCGGGGACAGATGAGGAGACGTTGATTCGCATCATTGTCACCAGGGCTGAGGTAAGACGCACTTGACTCCAAAGAGTCTGCTGCGATTTCTCTTTTTCCCACCACTGATGTTATCGACAAATAGTTTCTATTAAGGGCCTATTTACAGAAAAAAGTAAAACAGAGATGGCCCTTGCCTTCCCAGAATTTGTAGAAGACACTGTGCTCTGGTTCAATCTGTTTCTTTTTATAAAAGTACAATAATGATCGCTGCTTCTATTTCTGTTCTCTGTGGCTCCCGTGAGCTCGTGGCGGGTGCAGAGGGGACCCTGCAGAGCCGTTGCGAGGGAGCACAGCTATGCACGGCTCCACTGTAAGGAAAGCAAAACAGAGACACCTGAAGGAGGTCACCCAGCTGCAGACACAACAAGCAAATGATTTTCGAATTCCAGAGCCAGGCCTTTATGCAGTTGAACACACCGCAGAAGCACGATTGTGCACAAGAAACACATCAGCATGAGACAGTGTTTCTCAACCTTTTTTAAAAAATTATTGTCCCCTAAGGAGCCTTTTCAGACACTTTATTTTCCCTAATTGCCACACCCCCTAAGAAATTTTGACACCAGAGATAATACCATATCTGTTTAGGTACCACATGAATATCAGTGATTTATACATAAAAAGGTTAAGTTTTGTTTTTACCCCCCAAGAACCAATTTCCGCTCCCTCTGGAGATCATGTGTGTAAGGAAGGGAAGGGGTGAGTGGCCAAAAGCTGAGGCACAGCACTCAAGATTCCCAGCTAGTGCTTTGGGATATAGGGCCACAGACAGAAGGGGACACAAAATAAAGGGACACAGCATGTCATCTGCAGTAGGAGACGCCTTGGAGAATGAAGTGAAACTAAGCGCTTGAAAACCACAGACGTCTCCCTTAAACAAATGTTCAACGAAGGGGGAGAGATACCAACCCAAATTCTGATCCATGGCTTCTGGACAAATAATACTTAACATCTGACACTGTCTTTAAATATAACTTCACAACGAGACAGTTCTTTCATTTTTATTTCTATTCCTGGAATTTCTCCTCCTCCTCCTCCACTACTCATCTTTTTCTTTTTCTATTAAAGTGCATTTCTCCCTCTCCTCCCTCTTCCCCTTTGCCAGTCTCTCTGCTGCTCTCCCACGGTTTCTCTCCTCTCTCCCTCCCTTATCCCTCCAGGTGTCTGCCTTCTCTGCATCGCTGTCTCTGAGCAATTCCTCAAACCCTAGGCAAAGTCAGAGAGGTCCTGAGGGTCTCCAAGGGAGCAGGTTGACAACAGGGCAAACCCCCGGGGAGATCGGATCCACCCAGATAGAGGGCTTGTCCAGGTTCCATGCTCACTCAGATGTGGACCAGGGAGTATTTTATTCCTAGATGCTCCGTCCCACCTTGGAACTGACCACACACCCTGGGTCATCTCATCACGTGGACGGTTTCCCCAGAAGCCTTCAGCCTCAGCTACATATAGTATTAATAGTTTGGCTGGATCTCCTAATCCCAAAAGTCACATGGTACTAGGACAGAGCCCTGGGGCACCCCCTCTGCCAGCACTGGGCAGGCAGCCAAGCAGGGGTCACCCAGGCCAGGGGAGAGAGGGACAGACCCCATCCCTGCCTGTAGTCTCTTTCCCCTGCTCAGCATCCACTTCAGAGCATCCCCCACCCCCAAGTTCTCCTGTTCTCATCTTCTCTCTCTCTCAGTCCAGCCTCTAACTGGGGCGGGAGAAGAAAGAGCCAGATACCTGAGCCACACTTCGTAGGTCTGAGGTGCAAGGTACAGTCTAAACCAAGAAAGAAAAGAAAAAGTCCTGGTTAAAGAGAGCTCTTTGCTTCTTTTATGAGACCCATAATGTTCTCTCTGAAATTATATCTTTTCTGGTGCAAATTCTCCCTTACTAGGTTGTAAGAATCTTTTGGCAGATCAATCTTTCCATTTGTTTTTCTCCTGAGTCCTATCCCCACTTTTAGGACTTTGTTTTTTGTGGGAATTTTTTTTTTTCAAACTTTCAATGAATTAGATTCAAAATAAGTCCTACAAATTGATATTGATTTGAATTTTGTTGACTGGCACTAATATCCTCACTGAGCAGGATATGAGGGGAAAAATGCTTAATTTCAAATCTCCATGTTGACAATTTTCTTAACCTTATAATCAGGGGTCAGCCAACTATGGCCTGCAGGGAAAATCAGACCCACTGCCTGTTTTTGTACAGTCCTGCTACATAAGGATGATTCAGTTTCAGATATTAACTGTAAAAAACTCAAAAGAAAAAATTATTTTGTAATGCGTAAAAACCATAGGAAATTCAAGTTTTAGTTTCCATAAATCAAGTTTTGATGGAACATACCCACATGCAGACAGCTCTGCCACGTGTGGGGGGCTGAATTCAGCTCTCCATTTCTCATCCACAAAATGGAAGTAATAATATTAATAGCTCTACCTCAACGTTTTGGCATAAACAAGCAAAGGAGTGCAGTGCAATGTGCTTAGAACTGGGCCTGCCTTTCACGGTGAACACACTATAATGTTCTTGTCCCCGTTGCTGTTATCTTCCCCACAGGTGGACCTTCCGGGCATCAAAGCAAAGTTCCAAGAGAAGTATCAGAAGTCTCTCTCTGACATGGTTCGCTCAGACACCTCTGGGGCCTTCCAGAAACTGCTAGTAGCCCTGTTGCACTGAAGCCAAGCCAGAGCAATAGGAACTCAGAGAGGAACCACCTTTGTCAAGAGCACATTCCAAATCAAACTTGCAAATGAGACTCCAGCATGAAAAACCCTCAAGTGTCCTGGTTTATTTTCTTGGCAGATTAAGCAGTGCAGCCAGACCAAGCTGTTTAAGTTAAGGGCGGCCATGTCAACATGCTTGGGCAGGTCACCTTGAATGCTGGCTTAGCTTAGCAAGTATCTGGGCTGCCTCTTAACTTTCCTTTAGCATAGTAACCGAATGCTTTCTAAGCACAAATGAAATCAGCAGTTGATGAAAAAACTATGCATTTGTAATAGCATATTTAGAAGACTATGCATCACACAGAGGTGTGTATGTTCTGGGTAAGATACATGAAATGTATCTGCATGGTTAAGATACATGAAAGACAAAATTAAACAATGTGTTAATTTTCCTTCTGTATGTTTAATTTATAGCCTCAATATTAATTAAAGTTGTGGATTATGTCTCCATTAGCTGCTTTTCCAAAGACTGGCTTAATTAGTTTGGGCTCTTGTCCTAGAAACATATGACTTGTGAAATTCAAACATATTTAGAAAATTTAAGCAATTACATTTATTAATCACCAAGGACAAAGAAACAATTCACTTGCTTATGTGAAATGTAACTAAGGGTAAAATCCTTAATCTGCTACCTGATTCAATTGAGTTTTCTCACTTCTCTAGACATTTGATCTAGATCTACTTGAGTCTTCCTTCTGATCTTCAAACGTACTTAGGCTAAGCAATAGAATCAAGGTCAAAGGTCTTCCTCTCAAATGGATTAGTTCTGCACCAGTAGAATCTCTGTTCCAAGGTACTGGTCTCATAGCCATGTGTTGCTAGACATAGAGGGATCTGTAAAGAGAACCTGGACCCTTGGTCCAATAACCATAGTTCTCATGCGTTGGTTGACTATTTGTGCCTGCACTACTATGTGGCATAATTTCATACTTAATCCTTCCCACAACTCTATGAAGTTAATATTACTCCCATTTAGCAGTTGAGGAAACCGAGACATTAAGTAACCTGGCTAAATTCATTCACAAGCAATAGTATTAGGATTTGAATCCAGGGCTGGCCGGCTCCAGAAATCACACTACTAATCACGTTTCATGGAAAAATAACTTGAAATACATGGGAATGGGTCTGTATTCTTTCACCTGCTTAATTCCCTACTATTTGCCAATCACTGTGCTGGGTATGGGGGAATGCATAGAAGCTCTCCAGAGAAACAGAGGAAGAAGGGCACAGGCAGGGGCTCAGAAGCGTAAGTGAGCACTTTGTGCTCAGGAAGAGGTGAAATCCCCTCTCCTGGGGCAGAGATGTGGTGAAAGGAAGGAGTGGGCTGGGGAGGTAGGCAATGAGGTTGCTGAAAATAGGTTCAGATCACATCAGCGATGGTTTTGCCTGCCAAGTGTGGGTTTGGTCCTTTGGGCCATGGCAGTCACTGGAGATGTTTGAGTGGAGAACGTGACCAGATTTGGACTTGGGAAATCACTTTGGCGGTCTGATCAACATAGAGAAAATAGCCCCAACACTCAGTCTATAGATGGTGTCTGGGATAGATGTCATGTGTGTCTTTTGAGTGGCTACAGAATGGTGATTGACAACGTAACGTAAGATGTTACGTTAACATCGGTATCTTCAATACCCTGGGTTATCTACCTAACAGTCATTGTCATCATTATGAGATTTAACACATAAAAAGTTATTTTCTAGAGCCAAGCTCAGTGACAAAACACACTCGTGTTTACTTATTTGTTGCCAAAGCTGGTCTTTGCTTTTATAACCAGAAACAAAACAACCTGTTCTTGGGATCTGAGCTCATGGTAAGGGCAGAAAAACAAACCGATGGCCTGAAAAGAGAGCTATTAAAAACAGACATAATTTGGTTTGCTGATGACCGTAATTCATGTGAGGAAGAGTGAGAATGTATTACATGGGTGGAGAAACTGAGGCTGAATAAGACAGAGACGCAAAGTCATTTGCTCGAGGTGGCACACGGGAAGCACCAGGGCCAGAATTGAGCCCCAGGTCCTTCTGACTCGAGTGTCTGTGCTCTTTGCCAGTCTCACTCACGGTCCATGAATATTTTTCTCTGAAATTTTGCTGAGCAAGGCATGGAGACATCTGTCTCTGAGGCTGCTGAACACTGCTCGTCACCCGCCAGCAGGAGCCAGTGTCTATGTGCGTGGCTAAGGCCTGACCTGCCTAGGAATACCCCACCTTGCCCACTCTCAGGAAGGCGGTTCAGGAATGTCTTCCTTTCCCCTTCCACACACCCCTGCCGCACCCTGCCCTGGCCCCTCGCACCTCTCCCCAAACCCCCAGCCTCAGAGGGCGGGGCCTGTCTGGGGGCGGGGGCAGAAAGAAGCAGAGGACAAAGAAAGAGGAGAGAGGAGAGCAACACCATTTTGTCATCCTCCCAGGGACAGCCCTGTCCCTCATACCATCCCCTTTGTCCAGGGCCACTGCAGGAATGCCAGCTCCTGCCACCCAGGTGTCAGAGAGGTGGGGAGGGGTCAGGACCCCACCTCCAGGCCTGCACAGGTGTATGTGTAACTCAGCCCACATTCCCCCAGGTCAGGCTTCACTCTGTTGCTCACTCACAGTGAGTCACCTGGGTGTTACAGGTGAGCAGACTTCAGGGAGCTGGCCTGGGTGAACCATGGCAGATGCTGAGAGTCCCCCTGAGGAGCTCAGGGCATCCCACTACCAAGTGTCGGAGCTCCAGCTCTCTGCAAGTTCCTCTCTGTAGCGGGCACCCACATGCAGGCCCACCTTAACTTGCATGGGTCCAGCACATCTCCCCGGCTTCTTCCCCTTTTCTAGTTCTAGTTCTAGTTCTTAGTTCCTGAACTAAGAGGAAACTGTGAGGGCTACTCAGCACACACGGCCAAGTCCTGTCCACAACCCTGCCCACGGGGCCCTGGGAAGAGGCCTGTGCCTGCCCTAGAAGCCAGGTCAGAGCCCTGTGGGCAGGGACATTTGAGGTCTCAGGTGCCTAGCACAAGGCCTAAGAAAAGCGGTCCAAGTGGCAAGTGGGGGTGTCTCCTCAGCCCCGTGGACCTCCCACCCCACAGGTCGGGGCACTGCAAGAGGAGGGCCCACACAGCACCCTCAAGACAGTGGGCCCAGGGCACCCAGGGACCTGGGATGAGGTCACTGCTCCCATGAGCCCCTGTGAGCACCACTGCCCACCTGCCTTCTTATTCTTCTCTGGCCTCTGACTTTCCCATTCCTTCTCCTTCAGGAGACCGGCTTAGGGCCAGCTCAGCTTGCTGGAACCCTGCATGGGCCTCAATCACATCACATGGGCAAAATACCCTCCTACACACACACACACACACACACACACACACACGTACACAATACTTCCTTCTGCTACACAGATGATGCCACCTAGCCTGGCCTTCTGGAGCCTGACTGAGACTGGAGGTGAATATTTCTTTGTCATTCATCTCTAGCCCTTCCCATGTCATGACTCTCCAGTGCAAGGGGCTGGAAGGCAACTGGCTCACATCTACTCTAGTCCTGCAACGAGCTTGAACCGAGAGCCTGCCATGTGCCAGGCACTGCGCTGGCACTGAGGATTCAGGGTGAGTCACCCACGCCCAGTCCTGCCTTCAGGAAGCTTCTGGTTTAGGGGGAGACAAAAAACTATCAATGAACAAACCCAGCAGAAAATAATCCCGGATCATAAAGCCAGCCACGGCAGAAAGAACTGGGTGCTGAGACGGATGGTGACGGGGGCTGGGCTGGAGGGCGGGGAGAAGGGACCAGCCTTACATGGGGCAGCAGCGAGGCTGAGGAGACACTGGAGGATGGGACACACACAGCTTGGCAATGCGGGGTGATATGGGAGGAACAGAGGTGGTCTGGGGACCCCTGGCGGGCCCATGGCTGATGCTGTGTGAGGGAGGACAGAGCGCAGGTGGTCAGTGAGGCTGTCAGGGACCAGACGGACAGGACCTCACAGGCCATGGTAAGGTGTGTGGGTTTTCTTCTAAATGTACTTCTCAGGTGCCACGCTGTCGTTCCCACAGGCGTGTCCCCCATTCAGGCTCTAAGGTTCCGCCTCTTTTTGTCAGAGCTCCACTCTGCCCACGGCCCCCGCCATGACTGGGTCCAAGATTATGTGGTCTCAACCAAGATCAGCCCCAGAACCGCTAAACCTTGTGCTGATCCTGGGTCCCCGGCTCAGCCCACTCTCCCTCTCCTCATGGTGAGTTCTTCTTCAAGGATTTTGGTGTCCTTTCCCACAAGGTGACCGCAGTCAGGGCCATGTGCCCGTATCTGAGAGTTTCTGGAAACACTAGATCCGAGTGGATCACAGTTAGGGGCTGTGGATGCCGGCAAATGTTTAACAAGGGGCAGGGGGCTGGCGGGAGACTGATTTACAGCATTTTCCAGTTTCCATGGCGTAAATACATCCACCACGACCCACTGCAGCTACGGACATGATGTCACAAGGCACGGAGCCGGGAAAAGAGGAGCAAGAGCACACCAGTGTGCAGCACCACACGGTACAATAATTATCTTGAACACTCTTCCCCTGGGAAATGGGCTGCTACCTACCTACCACACCCTTCAAGTTCACAATGACTAACAGTGTGGATTGTCTATGGCACAAGGCTGCCTGGCTGAAACCCAGCCCTGGTTCTCCCCACCACGACTGCCTGCAGGACTCCAGCTGCCTAGAGAAGGCACCTCCTGCTGAGTTGCACAGAGGCACCCATGGGCTGGTTCTGGCATCATACGCTATTTATTTTACCTGGAGGGGTTCATTCCAGAGACTCCTCTCTGGACAAAATGCCTTATTACCAGTTTCTTACTCTAAAAATTTTGAGTTCTGACTCTCTAGGCAGCCCATGTAACCATATAATCAATCCCTGTAAACCTAATCTTAGAAGAGTGTTGAAAAGTGAAGATGAGAAGGAAAAAGGAGATGAGAATAGTCCAGTGGAGACAGAGGCTTTACCACATGGAGCAGGTAGATGAGGAAGAAGCACAAGAAAGCGGACCATGGTGAGGGACACGGCTGCCTTTCAGGGGGACCACAGCCCAGTCAGACTCAAATGTGACAGTCCCTAGAAGACTCCACCATCCTCACCCAGAGGGCAACGTGCCCCTGGCCCAAGCGTGTGCAGTCTGGCTCCTTCTGCAGCAAGAGACTAATGCACAGAACTCCTCCAGACTACAAACAAACTATGTCTCAAGCACATTACAGCCAATAAAAATGCCTCCGAAACCAGATAAGCTGAGAAATAAGGGTGCCAGAAAACCAGAAATGGTATTCAGCTCCCTATGCCAACAAGTAAGAGCCCTCACATTTAATACAGAGAGAAGTCAAGTCAGCCTGTCTGTGTCCCAGCAATTTCTCCCACGTCTAGGCCCAGGGTGTAGACCAGTGTGTTGGGAGACAGAGGGTCAGGAGAAAGAAAAGAAATGCCCAGGGGTGTGGTGGTGGGTTAGGATTTAAAATAAACTTTTTCTTTATTTTATTTCTGTAAATTTCAGATTTAAAGAAAAGTTATAATAGTATTAGAGAGATCCCCTATACCCTACTCCCAATTTCCCATGTTACTAACATGAATATGGCACATTTTAAATAACTCATAAATTAGTATGGATACATTATAATCGAGTGAAGCCCACATACTTTATTCACTTTTCCTCATTTTTTGCCTGCTGCCGTTTTTCTGTTCCAGTTTCCATCCGGAACACCACGTTGCATTCGGTCATCGCGTCTCTCCAGGATTCTCTTGACTGTGACAGTCCCGCAGACTTTGCTTGTTGTCTGTGACCCTGACCGTTTTGAGCAGTGCTGGTCAGGGATCTTGTAGAACATCCTTCAAGTTGGGTTTGTCTGATGCATCTTCTCATGGTTAGACCAGGGTTACGACGGGCTTGGGAGAGGACTAGCGCAGAGACGAGGTGCCATTCTTACCACTCCAAGGGTACGTGCTGTTACCGCGCCATCAACAGGACTCGTCAGTGTTGCGATTGACTTTGATCACCTGGCTCAGGCAGTGGTGTCAGGTCTCTCCACCATAGAGTTACTCCTTTTGTTCCCTCTTTCTATACTGTACTCATTAAAAGGAAGTCCCATGTGCAGCCCCCCTTAAGGGACAGGGAATTATGTCCCATCTCCTTGAGGGGGAGTATCTACATAAATTATTTGGGATTCTTCTAAACAGAAGGTTTGTCTGTTCTCCCCCATTTAATTTATGTATTCAAGAATTCATTTAAATCAGGATAACGAATATTTCTTTTATACTTTGGGTTATAATCCAATACTACATTATTTATTTTGTTGTTCAAATCATTCCAGCTTTGTCTATTGGGAGCTCTTACAGTTGGCTCCTGTGTCCCTTTGGTATACCCTTCTTTTGCTTTTTGAGTACTTCTTTCATCTCTGGCACTATAAGATGCTCTGGGCGCATCTCGCGTATTCCCTTCCCCAGCCCTAGAATCAGCCATTTCTCCAAGAAGCCCTGGTTCTTCTTATTGAGGATGGGATTAGATACCAACATCTGGGCCCTGAGTGTGCTCATTGCTACTGAGGTTTCATTGCTTCTGGGCCAACTCAGTGATCACGGTAGGAAATATAAGTGTGTATACTAACCCCTGTATATGCATATATCTATAAATACTTATGCATATGTGCAGGCAGATGATAGAGACCCAGACATAGATGTAGACATAAACACACACATATATGTAACCATTTGTAGCTATATAAAGCTAAACATGTGTTCATATAACGTCTTCTACTTTCATCAGATACCAGTGGTTCATGGTAGGAGGGGTATTTTGACATCTTGAAAATAGTACAAGGAGGCAAGACAGTGGGGAGCAAGTTCCTACAGTCAGGGGCCATGAGAAGAATCAAAGCGAACCACATAGTGCCCTGTCTGTGCTGCTGATTATACTTCCATTCTGTGTGGCAGAATTTGTGCCTGGGGACTGGGGAGAAAGGGCAGGTTAGCGCTGAGTGGTCCTTGGACCTGTGCTATGTGGTATGCAAGGAATTGTCCTGAGGCTTTGAAGAGAATGCTCCATGGCTTCTTTGTAACGAAACCAGAAACACTGACGTCTTCTGTTCCTAACTTAAGCAACTTTCGGTGAGTTCAAAATGTGCACAGCCAACATTGATACCATGCAAGGGAAGGGAAAAGACAGCAAATCTGAGAAATAGGATTACAAATAAGGAAACTAAGGAAGCTGAAGAGTGTGCACAGCTTTCATGGCAGGATTGGGCCTCTGCTTAGCAAACAGGCCCTCAGCTGGGAGGGACGATCTGTTTGTTGGCGTTTCAGTGAGAGGAGTTCGTGATTTACACGGGCTGCCTGCCCAGCAGTGTGATGACCATCTTTGGCATCAGAATCAAGAAACAGTGGGGTTTCATGCCAGTCTCTTCCCATTAATGATTTTTGGTCCCCAATAAGCATCACTTCAGGCTTTGCTTAGAGCAAGAATGGTTCAGAACAAAAGAGACCCAAGGCATTTTCAGACTCTGAGCTAGAAGGAAAAAGCCCTGGTCTTAAATCATTCCTCGCTGTGAGTAACATGGATCAGGATAACATGACTCACAAACCAAAACAGACTACATGAATTGTCTGAACTCGGAACCCAACCCAAGTATTAATTTTTTTCACTGCACCGAAAACAAAATCAAAGTTGTTTTTTAAAATCCTACTGAACCAGTTCAAATTAGAAGCAGTCTTTGGAAAAGGTTGAGCCAGAAGAAAAGAAAAATGAGAAAAGTAAAATCATTTCCACACAAGCATTTCATTCACGGCAAGTGTCTGGCACACACAAATACGTGCTGTGTGTGTGTTTCTATCAGTAGGGGCTCTTTTAAATAATCCGACTTAACCTATTGGCTGGGTTAACCAACACGCCGGTTCCCTCTGCAAAGCCTGTGGGTGGCGGCTCTGGGTGCTCTGAGACACAGCTGGCAGGGGCTGGGGAGGAGCCACTCTCTTCTGGTGTTCCGGTGGGCCACGCACTTCGCAGGAGTAGGCTTTATATATTGTTCCCAAGCCTGTTTGTATCCGTTGTACTTATTATTGCAATTACATAATTTAATTAAATATTAAATACACCGATCAACTATAATGCAAAAAGAAAGACTTCCTGTGTCTGTGAAAGCTAAATTGAATGCTGTAGAAAGAAAAGATAAAGCTGAGTTGCACTAATGAAAAAAGAAGGAGGAAGAAGAAGAAGCAGGAGGAGGAAGAGAAGAAGAAACAATGCTTATCCATGGCTCATTCTTAAAGAAAAGTTCTCAGTAAACCAATGCAAATTTGAATGTTTCATATAAATGATAAAATTACATATGCTTTATTTTAATGATTTTCTGTTTTCGGCTTAAACATAAATGGCCAATTGTCCCTCTCCAGTGGGGGTCAGATCTGAGGGTTTCTACTGTATACACATCTTTTCTTCCTTCTGAAACACCAATCTGTGTATGAGTGTGAAGGACACCAGCTTTTCTTCGGGTCAAAGGCCGGCACGCTGCAGCCGCCGTCTCCCTACATCTAGTCCTCCATGCAGGGAGCAGACCAGCAGCTGTACTCAAAGGCTGTGTCACTTTGGGAAGCCACCTTGTCCTTCCAAGACTCAGCTTCCTCGTCTGTAAGATGAGGGTGACAGGGGTTCAGAAGCTCCCATACTCAAGGATGAAAAGTAAAAGAGCCGTTTATGGATGAGAACAAAACTACTTCCAGGACAGACAGGGCAACTCTGCCTGCTAACAAGAGATGTCTTTAGAGGCCATTTATTTAATGTCATTTTGAGCTTTCCCAAAACAATAGCAAGTACAATTGCATTTATGCGTAAGTGGAGGGGCTATGCCTACCTTGTAGGATCTTTGTGTGGATTAAATGAGATAAAGTATCAGAAGCCCATAGCACAGAGATCAACCCATGCCAAGAGCTTCCTGTATGTTGGCTGTATTGCTGTCTAACCAAGTCACCCCCTCCTCTGTGCTGGGTGGCTAACCCTGAAATGGAATGGTGAAGCAGTCTACTGCACAGATGGCTTCTGGACTAACGCCACAGACCAGGGTGGTCTCCCCACCTCCAGGCACCTCCCTCCCCTAGGGTATCCCCCAGCCAGCACTGCCTTTCCTAGCTACAGCTCTCTCCCACACTGTCCCCAGGCACTTGCCACTCTTACATGTCAACCCTTTATAAGAGCAGCTTCCTCTCCACTGGGATGCCCAGTCAGCATCTCATACTAAACACATCCAAAGCAAAATCTTGATTTTTCCCACAAAACCAGGTGTTTTCCCAGTCTTCCCTATCACAGTAAGCACCCCCATCCACCCAGCTGCTCCAGGCAAATGCTTAGGTGTCATCTGTGATTCCTTCCATCCCTCAATCATCAGGGACCATGTATTTGAAGTCCCATCAGTTTTACTCCTCCAAATATCTTGGAGTTTCTTTGTCTTACCACCTCTATAACTACCACGCCAGGCTGAGCCCCCATCTCTTCTAGCCTGGACCCCTCAATGGCCTAAGCCCTGGGCTCCCTGCTTCCCTGGCTGCATTGTCTCTGACTCCTTCTGGAAGGCCCGCTCTCCAGCCACCAGCCACCAGCCACCCTGGGCTTTCTCCTATTCCTCAAAATGTTCATGCCTATTCCTTCCTCAGTATGACTATGCCTGTAGTTCCTTCTGTCTAGAACTCCCCTTTTCCCCGACAGCCCCAAGAGCCAATCCCAACACACATGTCACCTCTCCAGGCTTGCCCAGGCCACCCTATCAAGTCCCACCCCCTTCATTGCCCTCAGAGCACACACCCCAACTCTCACCTTCACATTATACAGTATTGTTTGCACAACAATTGTCACCTTCTGAAGCCATCTTACATGTTTACTTACCTATCGTCTACCCCATCCTGCTCCACCACTAGAATGTAACTTCACCACTGACACCATAGCACCAAGAACAATGGCTGGCACATAATAGATGCTCGATAAAATGGGATTGAACAGATAAACACCTAACACAGTGCCCTGCCTCCCTTTCTCCAGCCAACTCTACCCTTGACTTCCCCTTTTTTTCTCAGTGGCAGCTCAAGCATCATAACTTTTTAGAAGGCAAGACTTGCCCACTCCCACTCCCGCACAGGAAGTCACTCCCTCTGTGTGCACCTTTTTACACGATTCCACCACAATGCTTACGAGACCAAAGCCCTATGAGGCCAAGGAATACATGTTACCCACCATTCTAGCCACAGGCACACAGAAATTCTCTGCGTCTCTGATCTCCTTGCCTTTCCTGAACACTAGATCTGAATTAGTCATCCCTTCCCACCCCTCTCCTTCACAAGCTGCCTTTATATTAATAGCACTTATCTCGAATCACATCTGCCTCTATTGATTGATTGATTCCGTTCATCTATTGTGTGCCTCCCCCTCTGAATCCCCAGTGCCTGGAACAGTGGCTGAGACATAGTAGGTACTCAGAAAAGCTTTGTTTCCCAATGACTCATTCAACTTGTTTGTTAAACAAGGGACTAATTAAGTGATTAGCCGCCATGAGCACTTTAAGTCTCAGGGTATCCAAAGAGCAGGAGATTCAGTGCTATGTTTATAGTAGTTACTCATGTTTTCCAAAACAAGACACAGAGACATGATTCATGAAAATCACATTCTCAAACAAATGTTGGAAGAGGAGGAGGGCAAGAAGAGAGTTGGCTAATGAGCAAACTGTACCCTGAGTGGCTCCAGAACACCCACCACCTGAATTACTGACTGCTTGTTTCTTTGGTTTGGCATCAAGAGCCCAACCAAGAGCAGTAGGTCTCTGCAGCTCTACTAATTCTATTTTAATAAGTTCGATTGGAAACAGGTCTATCGATAATTGCCCAGATGTTGGATTTTATCAGAGGTCACATTACATGTGAAGCCCAAGAAGATGAACATCAATATTGATATGTAGCAAAACAGTTTCCAAAGCCAGTTCCAGGAAGAGTAAAGGAGATTCAACAGCCCCTTTCCAAAGCAGAAGCTGTCAGATCACTTGTCTTCCTTATGGCCCTCAGCCTGGGCGTGAGAACGCGAGATCAGCTGGCAAAGTCAGGTTGGTGTCTTCTGTGTGACATGGAAATACTATTGACTGCATTAAATCACCCTAGGTCCGCAGCATTGCTGCAGACATGATAAATAGAAGCTGGGTGATGTGGCAGCCACAAAATTGGGTGATGCGGCAGCCACAAAGTTGGGTGATGTGGCAGCCACAAGGGCAGTGAAAGGGGAGACCCCAACTGAGCCTGGCCACGAGGCCAGCAGAACAGAAGACAGCGTTGGCTGCCGGGAGCCAGCCCCCAAAGTGATGTTTGGTCAGGATGACATGAGAGGTCTGGCCAGAGCAGGTCCACCACAGTGGACAGAAAAGCACAGCTGATTCCAAATAGGTTCTCAAGTCTAGAAATGTACCCAAGAACTTAGCTGATGGTGCTTCACCTTTAGGCAGGGCCTCTATGAAGAAGACAAGAAGAAAATTTACTCTGTGTTGTTTTCTTGTTCACTGTGAGAGAGGCCCATGGATCATGCCTCTGGCCCCTAAGAGACATGCTGATGCCCAGGAATGGCTGCATGGTGAAACTTCCTGGGAAACTCAGGGAACACTGATGTCTGCCTTCCCCTAGAGAGTCACCTGTTATTGAACTTAGATTGGGGTGTGACCTGGGAACTGGCGATCCTTAATTCTCCCCAGGGATGTTCACGTGCTGCCAGGGTGAGAGCCACTGCCCTAACACAGCCTCAGGTTGATAAGACCCCAAACCCAAGTTCCACCTTCACCCATGGATACCCCCAGCTGCTCCCATGACCCGCCAGACTCCTTCTAAAGCAAAGAGGAAAGAAAGGGACCATACACCAACTCCCGTCACCAGAAGGTCCTTCTGAAACATACAATATCCTTCCATATAGTCTTTACTGAGGCCCTCTTAATTCCCTATAACATCCTAATTCCTTAGATTAGCCTTCTGAGGCCTCCATCTGCCTGTTCGTATATTCATCCAACAAATGTTCATTGAGCGCTTACTATGGGCCCAATGTTCTTGTTCTCACAGAGCTTTTGTTCTATTAAGGGAGATGGAGAATAAACAATGAGACATCACACATAGAATCATTTCAAAATCTGAAAAATGAGTGAAACAAATAAAACAAGGTGATGTGACACAGAGAGACAGGTGGGAGGGACACATGCTTCGTTAGGTGCTCAGGGAAGGTCTGTTTGATGAAATAATGTCTGAGCTGAGTCCTGAACATTGAGGAGTCAGCCATGTGAACATCGGAGGGAAAAGCACTCCAGCAGAGGGAACAACAATGGTCTCAGTATCAGCCTCCCTGTAGCCCTCCTTCCACCTCTCTGCTGCCATGCTGGGTGTCACCGGCTTCCCTGCCTTGGCACTTTAGATTTGTCCCATCAAAGGTACCCTCTTCTAATCCACATTTATTACCTCTTCAAGAACCCCTTCCTCCAAGAACCTCTCTACCACCAGCCCTGCCTTGTTCTCAGCACTCTCTCCTTCACCTCCAATGTCTGCAAATGACCTTGGTAAATTGCAATGGGCATAAAAGCATAAGACGTGATTGCTACTATTCATGCCTCCTTAGCATCATGCCTGAGTTCACACTGAATCATCACGCCCTTGATTGTATTGTCTTGTTGTTTCACCTGGATAAAACTAGTCTCCTCCTAGAGGGTTGTTGGTTTTTCAGGGCATAGATCAGGTTTCCTTTTCCTTTTTGGTATCCCCAATTTCTCCTAGAATAGAGCTAGGCATTCATTCACAGCCCCCGAACACAACTGTTTACAGTAGGAGTTGACTAGGTTGTCAATAAGTGTTTGTTTCACCAAGAGAATTAATTAGTAAGACTTGCTTCAAAATCACGCAGCCTTCATTCTATTTTGCACCATCATTATCTGGGTTTTATAGGCAAGGAAACCAAGGCACAGGGAGATTAGTTATCTTGCCCCAGGTCACACATCTGGTAAGAGGTAGAGCTAAGATTTAAACCCAGGTCCTTCTAGGTGTAAATCAGATGCTGCAACCACACAGCATGACATGAAGAATGAAGGTCAGTATTCCCGTCCTCAATTTTTCAATAAAGAAACTAAAATTCATAAAAGGATAAGTAGAGGTGTCCTGGTTCGTGGACTGAGTTGGTGGTAAAGCCAGAGCCAGCACTGGTGGCTGTGAGTGCCAAGGCCTCTGGCTCTCACTTTGCCATATCCCTTTCAGAAAGGTCAAAATTCCACTCAGGATTCAATCAAAGGATCCAATCATCGCTGTGCCCTGGGCTGATTTTAAGTGCTGCCAGGGAATTCCTGACAATAGGTGAAAATATCTAATGAAAGAGTAGATGGGCAGAAGGCCAGAGCACATGCATTCAGTTTAAATAATGTTTTCCTTTCTCTCTCTCTCTCTCTCTCTCTCTCTCTCTCTCTCTCTCTCTCTCTCCCTCTCTCTCTCTCTCTTCCCCTCTGCCGTTTAAATGGTAGAAATCAGGAAGGACAGGACAAGAAGCTAACATTTATCAAGCACCCCAGGAAAGTCACTTACCCTCATTTGTAGTATGGGCTTAATGGAAGGCTGCCGGACTTAGCACATAAAAATGCAGGGCATACACTTAAACTTGAATTTCAGATGATAAGAAAATTTTTAGCAAAAATATGTATGGGGCAATATTTGGGACATTCTTATACTAAAAACCCTAATTTAACAAAACCTACCCCACCGGACAGTCATGAGATTAAACAACACAGAGAATGTAAAGTGCTCATAGATACCTGCCAAGTGAGTGGCAGTGCTTGGTTGATCCTAGGTTTGTTCAAACACTGTTTTTTTGTTTTTTGTTTTTCATTTATAAAACAGTTGGAAATGGATAATTCAGGACCCTCATACAGACTAGAAAATTGCCCGTCATGGAATATTGACTCATGGTTTAATAAGCAAATTTACCTCAAGAAAACATGGCTCCCTCAGCATGTGGGGTCTCTGCTCTCCCCTTGCCCCCAGGGAAGTTTTTGTCTCCATGAACAGTCCATTAGTTCTCCTTTGAGACAGTTTGCCTTGGCCAGAGGTGGCTTCCACGCAGGAGCTGTAACTAGAGAAATGGCCCCTACCCCAGCCCCAACCCCATCCCCCACCCACCCCCATTCCTGAGCAGGAAGTAGGAAAGAAGGAGGAAGGGGTGGAGCCAGGCAGCCAAGCCAGTTAGGTCCAGAAAAGTTAGTTCCTCGTGAGAAGTGATAATGGAAGCCGTAACAGGATAGGGGTTTTGCAAACAAGAGCAACTTGGCTGAGCAAGAGGAGAAAATGAGATGGGGAAACAGAGGAGGTGGAAAGTAAGAAGGGAACAGGGCCTAGGGAGAGAACAGGAGGAGAGAGTCTGTAGGAAATGTCAAGGGGTAAAGGTCTGTTCTGCCTAAATCGGAACGTCTGGGCACCTATGTGATGCCCTGGGATGTGGGAGATGTTGTCAAAGGTCCTCAGACAGTGCAGGCATAGCTGTGGAGCAGACACGTGTGTCTGCCATGCCCTGTCCTCTACCCATTCGGTGGTAGCACCAAGTCTGAGCACCCTCCTTGCCCCCACAGCCCTGGAGACATTGTTCTAAGGGAAGCACCACCTTAACACTCCCCCCTGAACCAGCTGCATGCTGCTCTGTTTACCTGTCCAAGGCATCCCTTCTCGACCCCAACCAGCTCCTCTGACAAACCGATCACAGGACTGGAGCACCCTTTCTTGGGATAATTCACATTTTAATAACCCCATCTGGAACAATCTCTCCCCCTTCTCTCCTGCACTTTCCTCCACTGTTGTCTAACTCATTATCTACCATAATCAGGCTGAAGAGAGGGCTAGTGTATGGCCTGGGAGAAATGGTATCTTTGAGCATCTTTCCAAATACTCTCCATGGGCAGCACATATAGTAGGTGTGTAGGAGATGTTTAAAATTTTGGGTTGGGATGAAACAATCAATCAGTATGACCTGGTGGCTCTTCCAATTTCAGAAAAGATCATCCTTATTACTGTTCTTATATAATCACTTCCAGAGGAACATCAACTGAGAACTGGGAAACGCTGTCACGTGATCAGTTACCCCTACTCCCCCAACTGTATAATATCCTAGTTTGGGAGCCACAAACACAGAAAGTTCCCCTTCAGGCACTTGTGTTGAAGAAAATTCTGGAGATGACAATAGGAATAATGTGCACATCCCCAAGGAGGAATGGCAGATTCCTGGTTGCTATTATTACTGCCAGTATTGTGAAATGCCTTTGGGCAACTGACAGTGTACAAGGTGTGATGAAGAGTTTAAATAGCAGACTTCCCGACCTCCAGCTCATGTCTGAAACTCAGTGGCCTGTACTGGCCTGCCCATTGGAATGGAAGACACAAGAAGATACTCCCTACTTCCTTACCCAGAGCCCTGGGGGCTTTGGCAAGCTTTCCTAGGAATGGAGGTTACCAAATCAACCATGTTTACCTTTCCCCACTCTTTTTTTACCTTTTGATTATTCAGGTGTCAGAAAGTAAAGAGATGACAAGGGAAGCCTTTATCCATCCAAAGGGCTCCTGAATCCTGGTAGGTTCTGAGGACTGAAGTTCAAGAACAATGTGTAAAGCTGGTGCTCTAATACAAAATAGTGTCTCTCTAGTAGCGTCTATTTTTCACCAAAAATTATTTACAAAGAATGGTGAACACTCACTACCGCCCAGAAAACCAGGACTGATAAAAACCCTATCAGAATCTGAGAGTCACTAGAATAAGACAAGGCAGATGCAGTTGGCCAGAGAGAAGCAGTGAATGACATATTCATGCTTGGCCTCATGGAAGAGAGAAGACCCAAATTCTCTGAAAGTCAGTAAGGAGAGAGTTCATTTCTTCCACACTCTGTTTCTTGACTCAGAAACTCAGAGAAAGACCAATCTTAAAAGTGGCCAGCTGTCCTCTACTACACAGGTGGCATCTTTTGAGGCAGCCAGAGTACAGTGTTAGACACCGACACATACACACACACACACACACACACACACACACACACACACACACCCTGCACAAAAATCTTTCTGCATCCTTTCAGAGACTGCAAGGAACAGCGCAAGATGTGAAAGACAGTGAATAATGTCCATGCCCCGGATCCTTTGCATCCTGGAAGGTGGAGTAGAGTCAGCGTAAAAATAAACAAAAAAAGACAAAAATCACTCAGTTCATAAACTTCTACTCTGCAATACTTCAGCTTTTCCGGAACAAAACGGGTGGTTCCCAGAAAGACTTAAGGAAAAAAGTTTTGACCCCAAACTATTACACCTAGCCAAATTAGTGTTCATAGGTGGTAGGAAACAGAAAGAGAATCTTTTGAAGGATTGAGAAAATGCACCTCTCCCATATTCTTCCTAAAAATATGTTACAAGTCAATGAACTCCAGTTAATCAAAAGATGAGTCAGAATGAAGCATGTAAGAATGAGAAAGCTGTGGCATAAAATAACAGGCAGCTAGAATGTAAATCAGCCAAATACAGAGCTAAGGGTAAATAATTGTTGTAAATATGATTCAAAAGCAAATAGCAAAGTAATCCTTAAAAGATATGGTACATAAAATAATTTGATGACTAATCTGAGCCTTAAACCTCAAATTATGTTTGCAAAAACTGGAAAATAGGAAGAAGTGAAAGTGTCCTAGATTCGTTTTTTTTACCTAGCAGAGAGTCAAAAATATTCTTTTTCTCTCATTTTTGATCATTAGAAAAACATAGGTTCAAAAACATTTTTGGAAAAACACAACAAAGTGCCAGTTGTGGAAATATAAACAGTCTGAAAAAGGCAAATGTAAGCAAATAGTCTCCCATGGCAGGCTCTGCCACCAAATCGCATTATATCTCTTCTCTCCTCTTACTAATAAGGGGCAGAGGGATAAGATTTATTCCTGCCCTCAAGGAGCTACAACCTAATATAGGAGAGAGATGGAAACATATGATTACAATTCAGACTGATATGAGAGTTTTTCAAAGATCTATGTATAAAGTTCTCCTTTTATGGGGACCCAGAACTCACAATGGGAGGGGGGTGAGGTGGTCAGGCAGGAGATTGAAGAAGGCATTTCTCCAGAACCCTTTGGACAATTAAATTATTCATTTGTCTGTCTTTCCTACCATACTATAAGCTTCTTGTGGACAGAAACTTTGCTTACCTAGTATCTTACCCAATGGATGGATGAAGGACAATGGATGAATAGATGATCGATGGATGGATGGATGGATGGATGGATGAATAATAGATGAATGATGGATAGATGGATGGATGGATGATGGATAGATGGACGGGTGGATGATGGATGATGAATAGAAGGATGATGGATAATGGATAGATGATGGATGGATGGATGGATGGATGGATGACAAATGGAAGGATGATGGATAATGGATGGATGATGGATGGATGGATGGATGGATGATGAATAGAAGGATGAT